>JACM01042873.1:0-17056 GCA_000787095.1 Periophthalmodon schlosseri
ACAAACTGTGCTATACAAATAAACTTTCCATCTTTGTGTTATTTATTTATCAGTAACTTGTGCCATGAATCTGCCATAAATACAATTCATATATTTCCATGCATTCACAGCTAAATGTCTATATCATATCTTTCTCTCTCAGTTACTATCACAGCTCTCTTCAAAACAAACTTCAGGATGGATTTTCCGTTCGATCTACAAGAGCTTCCTGCATTTGCAGTGATAGGGTGAGTATACAATTGGTACAATGTCATAATGTTGTTGAATCAATTCTTCTGTATTTATTTACAGTGTTGGGAAGTAACTGAACACATGTACTGAAAATACATATTCAGAATGCTAATTCTGAGTAACTGTATTCCAGTACAGTTACTCTTTCATTTGATGGAATTCAGAATGAAGTTACTTTTCTAAAATTGAAGGAATACATTGCGGTACCTGATCATGGAATTTTAGCTTCAAACTGCACTGTTTTAGTAAAGAAAATAGACAACACAGCTCTTATGATGAGGCATGTGGGATTTTTTTTCTGTAATCAGTGATAAATAAATGCAGAACAAACAGTGCAACAAACATAAAGTTGTTTTTAAATCCTTCGTCATGTTTTTTACACTATAATATAATGCAACTGCAATTTTAATGCAGGTATTCAATATTCTGTAACTAAAAGCATTTTCAAAGCATTCTTCCCATCTCTGTTTATTTAATCCTTTATTTTATTTTTTTTTTTCAGGATTTCTTGTGGCTTTCTCGGGGCGTTCTTTGTCTACTTGAACAGACAGGTGGTGCTGTTCATGAGAAGACCCACCGCTCTCACTCGATTTCTGACTAAACAGTAAGATTCCCAAACACTGCAAAACACTGGCTTGTGTCGAGACATTGTTCTTGAATTCAAAATAATTCTCTGGCTCTGAGTAGTTTTGACACAATAAGATGTGGACAGGGCATTTCTAATTGGTTAAATCGTTTAGTTTGAAATATGAAAATGAATCTGCCAACGGGTGCAATTTCCAATTTAATTTTTACCCCATAAGCAATGTATTGAATCAAGTCATATGATCTGGGGCAGGTCCACCAAATAAATGTTAATATGTATTTGTCTAAAAGAACAAAATGGTGGCACGGTGGTTCTTCAGCCTCACAACAAGAAGGTCCCTGGTTTGATTCTCTAATGGGTGGGGCCTTTCTCTGTGGAGTTGCATGTTCTCCCTGCGCCTACATAAGTTTCCTCAAGGCCGTCTGCTTCAACAAATAAACAGCAGACAGCAGTGACAGAGTGAAATATAATGAAAAAGAATAAACCAGCGTAATTATAATAATGAAAATAAACTGAGTCACTTTGTACATTAGCAGAATTATAAACAGTAAATCTAGAAACAAGGACAGATATTTTGATATTTTGACGTTTACCAAGTACCTTTTTAACTCTATGGACTAGGGTTGTCAAAAGTATCGAAAATCAGATACTAATCGATACTAAAACAAGTATCGAAACTACATACTCATTTGAGCGGGTAACGATATTAAAAAAGTCATATATACAGAACAGAAATGAACCTTTTCTACATAACTTTAGAGCAATCTTGAGCTGTACAGAACATAACGTATCCTTAGTATCAAAATTTGAGTATCGTAACAAGGACAGTGGACATAGATTATGAGAAGAACTAAACAGGAACAAAATACGGCTTTAAATAGATGGGCTAATTAAAGTAAACACATTACAAAATAAATGTTAAGAATTAAGATTAATGATCTGAATTCAAGTCATTTTAACTAATCTTTATCCAACTTTCTTGCTGTGAACTCACAAAAACACAGCAACTGGAGTAATTTTGCTCCGTCTCCGCTTTTCAAACAGCAGCAGTTGGGGCAGATATTCTTGGAGTTTAATTCAGTGTAATGTATCTCAGCTCCACTTTGCTCCCTCATCAGTCTCAGCACAGTGGCGCAGACAGCAGGAAGGCCTCAGCAACCTCTCGCGCACTTAGTTCCTCAATACAGATTCACTCAGAGACCAACCGTCAGGCAACATTAGCTGTCACCATTAGCGAAACAGAGGAGACACGGAGTCCAGTCGGCGCTACTTTCACTCAAACACTTATTTCTACTGCTGTAAACAGTTCACTGCCAAATGGATATCTAGAGCAATTAAATGTAGAAGAGGGATCTGGCTGCAGACCTCCACCCAGAGGACCCTCACGTGACTCACCTCCATCCACACTTCCCTAAAAGTAAACAAACAGCAGCCCAAAGTCTGCGGTTTCCTGACTGCTTTTTTTCAGCCTAACGTTACAAAAGTTGACACATTGTTTTACGCTAAAGACAAAGCATAGAGTGTATAAAGAAGTGGACTAAGTGAGTGTGACGTCAGCCACAGCGTTCGGCTCCAGTCAAATGAGGCTCATCGAGGCCAGAGCAGTTATAGGGGTGAATTTGGAGCTGAATTCCATATTTGGAATTCTGACCACGAGTATCATAGCAACCAAAGAATCAATCTGGAGTGAAGCTATGGAAGGTAACGCCCCTTCCCGCCCGCACCGCTGGTTTAGCAGGGGGCTGGTACTTAGCAACGCTGTCAATCAAACGTGTTGCTAACTGTAGCAGGACCGACCTCAGGGAAAGAAGGCGCCTGATTTGTCTGTTATTAACGTTCATATCTTGATTTACGGACACAAGAGCAAAATAAAAATACCAGGATCATGTAAAGTGAGTTAATTTGAACATTTTAAGATCAAAATGAGGAGTCTGACAGCAGCAGTTACAGAGAGAGGGGCTACAGTTTTTTAATATAAAGTGAATTGGAGCCAGAGTCGATGGAGCCGGAAGCGCGGCCCACGATCACTTCTTATTTGGAACGCGGCGGCTAGTGGGTTAGCTATGTCCATTTATATATACAGTCTATGAGACGAAGCCCAAACCCTTTTCCCTTAAGCATTATGGATTTGTGCCTGATCTTAACCAGACCCCGGGCCTACGGCAACACATCCATGGACAAACTACATCTTATATTTTCATTTAATTTTCATGTATCTTTATTTATACAGGGAGAGCCCAATGAGAGCACTCACACGCTCCTTTTCATGGGCGTCCTGTTCAAATACAGAAAGATACAAACAAAAAACAAACAAAACGGATAAGTGCATAAGTCCATTTAAAATATTAAAAACAGGAGCAGGTGTGAGTATAAATGTTTATCACCAGATTATTAAAGTGCATTTGTGGCACCAGTGTATCCCGTTTTGCATGTCCTTGAAATATATTCCATCGGCCTATTCTGTTTACACCCTTGTATATGTAGGCCTTTGCTGTCAGTTATCTGTTTTTCTTAGTAATTATGACAACTAACCTAATTTACGCAAGCAGAAAGCAAGAGTAGAGCAGAGACAACACGAAGCTAGTTCATTTCAAACTACAAATTAAAGTGAAGTATTTCACTCTAAACTCAATTTGAAAAGAGATTTATCACCTTCGATGACCTTTAAAAGACAATGAACTAAGGCAACAACTGACAAAAAGTGTAATAATAATCAAAGTAAACTAATTAAAATAGTGAGGGACATGTGGGTGGAGGTGCTTCTTGGTGGAGGTCTGCGGAGTAGGGTCCTCTGGGTGAAGGTCTGCAGCCAGACTCTATCAAAATCTGAATCTTATTTTCAGTGGTTTTGACTATTTAACAGTTCAGTACATAACTTTAGAATGTCCCACAGTGTGGCATTAAACATCTCTATCTTCTGGACCAAGTGATGACCAAGAAGCGAAATTATAGGTCAGATCTGTGGAGAGGTGGCCCAGCTCCTCTCATTGAAAAACTCACTGAATAAATCCAAGATAGATATGTTTAATGTGATACTATTTCAATAGGATCTCCATGGAGACAAGGAGCTGTGTTTGTTTCTAGATGTTTCTGTACATCTCTCTTTATTTTCTTATTATGTCAGTGGGGTTTCTTATTTCAAGCTGAAATATTTTTAAACCTATCAGAAGGAACAACATGAACATGAACATGAACTATTCAAAACGACTTAAATACGGGTTAATATTTTTAATTCAAGTCATTTTAACCAGTGCTAGATATTAACTTTCTTGCAGTGTACAAGAGGAGCTGTGGGGTTGTATTTAGTAATACTTAAACTTGTTTCATTTCATCTCTAGCAGTTGTTGTTCTGCTGATGCTCTATGTGTGTTTGTGTGCAGTCGTCTCATCTATCCCGGTGCAGTCACTCTGATCATCGCCACCTTCACGTTTCCACCAGGGTTTGGACAGTTTATGGCCGGAGAGGTAACAGACTGCGTTTGTACAGCGAATATAATATTTCCGATTTGCATGTTCTTCCTGTGTCTGAGTGGGTTTTCCCGTGGGTTCTACTGTTCGCCCCATTAACCTGAAACTTGCACATGAGGCTAATCTTACGTGAGTGGAATCCTGGTTTAAGATCTAGAGATGGGCCTCGGGTGTTGCAGTGGTCGCCCCGAAGCACTGGTTAAAGGAAGGGTTAAATTTACCCAAAAGGGACAAGTTTATGAACAAACAAACAGAAATTAAAGTGCATGTGTCAGTTTTCTATGTTTTTTTCTAATTATGCTGTAGTTTGATGAGATAATATGGTGGCGCTGTGAAAAATGGTGAATATTATCATAGTTTTTTATCAGTAAAGTGTTTTGTTAATAAAAGATGAGCAAAAACTTGAAAAATCCAAATTCAAAATACAGAGACAGTTTATGCCCGCAGCTGCTGTCCATGTTCAACCAGAAAGTAGAATTATAAAATTCACCAAAATTGTCAAATAGAGAAAACTAGGTAAGATATTTAGTCAAATCTTAAATAAAATGTTAACTATGTTTTAGTGAAATGAGTGGCCTGGTCTAACCTGCCATATGCACTTTTAAGGGCCCATATTATGCTTTTTTCTGATCTATGTTATAATGTTGTTTACTCACCACAAACAGACCTGGAGTTGTGTTTTTTTTCATGTTTAACACACAAACCCTCCAGTCTGTTCCACCCTGTGATGTCATGGGGTAAGGCAGGTTCTCCACTGTGTTTTTAAACTCCATACAGCTTCACTAGAATCATTTGGATGATTTCAGCCCTGGAATTGCCGATCTCGTCTGAACTAAACGTAAAAGGAGCTGTTAACTTGAAAACTACTGCTTCATGACATCACAAGGTGGAACTGAGCATTTTGAGCTTTGGAGATGTAGACAGACTAATAATAAAGTGTTACTCAAACATGTGTGAATGAAACAAAACACAACTCCAGGTATGTTTTTGACGGGGTAACAACGCTCTAACATGGCTTAAAGAGTCCATTTTGTGCTATGTAGGACCTTTAAAGATTCATTTTAACTCAGCTGCTGTCTTTTTTTGAAGCTCTATCTCCTTTGTGTGTTAATTACAGTCACGTTTACAATGATTCAAATGTGTGCAGCTCATGCCTCGTGAATGCATCAACTCTCTGTTCGACAACTTCACCTGGACCAAAATGTCCGGCTCCCCCCTGCCCCCCGGCCTGGGCCGCTCCACCGCCTGGCTCCACCCACAAGTCAGTGTGTTTGTCATCCTCCTGCTCTTCTTCGTCATGAAGGTAGGTCTCCATTATACACGTATTTACTATTTACTTTACATAGCAGAATCCAAAGTTAAATCTGTTATTTACTTTACATCTCATTGAGTAGTTTGATGACATCATACATTTATTTTTTAAGTTGAAGTTGTTTTAAATGTGCGATAAATAATCTTGAATTCAGTTTTAACACTACAACTTCATAAGGCTGCCTTCACACTGCGCATAAACCGTGTCAAAGTTTGGACTAAACTGGGACTCAATTTTGAACTAAACCTGGACTAGACCAGAACTAAAACAGGACCAGGACCAAATCAAGTCTACTCCAGAACTAAACTGAGCTCAAACCAGGACCAAGGTAGGAAAAGCCTAAGTGAATTTATAACTGCCAATAGCTTTAGGTTGACAATATTAATAATTTGAACATTTGCGTTTCTTTGTAACTTACCTTGAGATACTATGAGATTTTATATATTGATTTAGTCTAATTTTTGTTATTTTTACTGAGTGGTTTATTTCACTAACTAAACATACTAAACCATAGATCAGTTCATACTATTTCTAGTTTTCTAATTTGCAAAACATTTGTTATTATACTTATTATTTTGAACGGCCGTCAGTAGAGTACGATTTGTGGCTCCCCTCTGCTCCTTATATAACAGCCTATAACATGGTCTTCGGCTCCACCTTGATCCTGTTTTTGTTGCAGTTCTGGATGTCAGCAGTTTCCACGACGATGCCCATCCCCTCGGGCGCGTTCATGCCCGTGTTCATTTTAGGTAAGAGGATTGGGTCATGGGAGAGCCTATGTCCCGCTAAGCCTCTGTTTAAGTTGTTTTTACCTGATGTTTCCTATACCCCCTTCAGGAGCAGCTTTCGGGCGCCTTGTGGGAGAGATCATGGCCACTCTGTTTCCAAATGGAATCTTGTTTGATGGGATCGTGTACCGGATACTTCCAGGAGGCTACGCGGTCATTGGTCAGTCCATTTAGCCATTTGCAAAACGTCTCAGAGTGACTCTTTATGGTCTCTGTTTCCCTGGTGTATGATATTCACTCCAAGCTATAACAGTTCTTCTCAAACTGATTTGGCTTTTTCTGGTGGAGTTTTCGTATCTTACCTTAAAGCAAGACAAGGCAAGTTTATTTGTATAGCACAATTCGTACACAAAGTAATTCAAAGAGCTTTTCAGAATAAGAAAGGCATTAAAATCACAATTCAAACAAATTAAAACATGAATAATCATCATAAACTTAACATTAAAAATGAAGGTACTAAGGTACAATTAGATTTTATAGATTTAGTTGTCTATTTTTGTTGTTTTTTTATTAACTAAACATACAAAATCATAGATCAGGTCATACTGTTTCTATTTTTCCAATTTGCAAAACATATTTTCACTTATTTACTACTGAGTAACTATTTGAATGACCATTAATACAGTGCTATTTCTAGCTCCCCTCCTCTGCTCTTGAGTCTCCTGCACGGTCAAAGCTTTGTATGAACATGTTTAAGTCCTGTTTCAGTTCTAGTTTAGTCCTAGTTCAGAAACTCCAACCTGCAGCTGCAGTTCAAACGTTATTTGAACTCATAATGGCAGCTCCACTCAGCGTGACCACTTGGTAAATATTGTGAACCTTTGCTATTGGTCACACCACAGCTACTACACTCAAATAGTACTGGGTTAGGGTTGTCAAAAGTATCGAAAATCAGATACTAATCGATAGTAAAACTAGTATCGAAACTAGATACTCGTTTAATGAAGTATCGATACAAAAAAAAAATCACATGACTGGATAAATTTTGAATTTTCCTTTGGAGATGTAGACAGACTATTAATAAAGAGTTACTCAAACATGTGTGAATGAAACAAAACACAGCTCCAGGTATGTTTTTGAGGTGGTAACAGCATTATAACATGGCTTACAAGAGCTCACAAGAGTCAGTTTTGTGTAAAATAGGACCTCAAAAGTCCAAAAGAGTTGTCAGAAGTATTGAAAATCAGATACTAATCAATACTAAAACTAGTATCGAAACTAGATACTCTTTTAAGCAAGTATCGATGCAAAAAAAACATCACATAAATGGATAAAGTTTGACCTTTCCTGAACAGCTTCATCTTGAGATTTATTAGAACTAGTATAAGACCACATGATATAATAAACAAATACTATTATTTTGTGTTGAAAATTACAATATTGTCTAAAAAAGAGCTTTTAAAATTATCATTTGGGTATCAAAAGTCTATTCCTTAATATCGAAATTTTCGTATTGTGACAACACTAGTGCTGGGAAACCCAAACCTCTCGTATTTTATGGTGTTACTTTATGCGAGTATAGTGTAATTTACTGGCATATAAAAATGTCGTCACAGTCCTGTATTCACCACTAGGGGCAGCAGCTATGACCGGGGCCGTCACGCACACAGTCTCCACGGCCGTGATCTGCTTTGAGCTGACGGGGCAGATCTCTCACATCTTGCCCATGATGGTGGCCGTGATCCTGGCCAACATGGTGGCTCAAGGCCTGCAGCCGTCTCTCTACGACTCCATCATCCAGGTGAAGAAACTGCCCTACCTGCCTGAGCTGGCCCTCGGGCACATCAGGTAAACCACACACACAGTGAGTAAATAAGTAACTCTTGCAAATGTATCTTGACCAGTTGTTTTTAAAGCAGAAAAATCGACTTTTAAGAGCTTTTAACCATGCTATAGTTGTTTCCCTTCACCATTTGTTTTTGGAGTGATTCGTGCATGTTTGAGCAATTTATAATCGCTTATTTTCAAGACGCCATATTGCCAATACCCCCACCTCAGTTTTCTAACGTGGAAGTCAGAGGATTCTTTCTTTTATTAAGTCGTTTTAGATAAATATTGAGATTTAAAATGTCCAAATTATAACATAATGATCCACGGGTGTCACAGATTATAACGGTAAATAGCACAAGCACAGTATGTCTTCTTTAAGATTTTTTGACTTGTAGTAAGATATTGGTGGTTTTCAGATCGTAGAATGTGATATAACACTTTCAGATGGGAGCAAGAGCCAATTTTCTTTATTATTAATTACATTCTGTTGTCTTTAGGAATATCTAAGGTGAATTCATGTCGAACCTGATGATTTCTTTTAGTGACAGGACTCCAGAACTTTCAATATTACCAGTATTATTTAACAAGAATCTGCATTTTAACAATATTAATTTTACTAGATACCCCCATAGAACGTTATGTCATTTGAAACCCAACAGTTTATAGTTGCAAAATATACGTTTTTTGTTTGTTTCTTTGTCATACGCCATTGGCAGATAATTTAGCTTTAAATTGGAAATATAATGCTGAATACAGTTATAAAATATTATGAAAAAAAAAAAAAAATTCAATGCCAAGTGCTGTGCTGGATCAGATACAGTTAACTTACAAAACAGATGCTCAGACCACTCAAACTAAGGGTCCTATATTACGTAAAATTGACTCTTGTGAACTTTAAGCCATGTTAGAATGTTTTTATCTCCCCAAAAACCTACCTGCAGTTGTGTTTTGTTTCATTCACACATTTTGAGTAACATTTTATTAGTCTGTCTACATCTCCAAAGCTCAAAACGCTCTGTTCCACCTTGTGATGTCATGAAGCGGTAGTTTTCAAGTTAACAGCTCCTTTTACCTTTAGCTCAGTAGAGGTTGTCACTCCAGAGCTGAAATTATCCAAATGATTCCAGTGAAGGTGTGTGGAGTTTAAAAACACGGTAGAGTACTTCCTGCATTACCACATGACATCACAAGGTGGAACAGAGTGTTTTCACTTTGAGAGAAGAACTCAGCTTAAACATGCAGGGTTTGTGTGTTAAACATGTGTGAATGAAACAAAAGAACACAGCTCCAGGTCTGTTTTTGACGAGGAAACAACATTATAACATAGATCAGAAAATAGCGTAATATGGGACCTTTAATAATAATAAAAGGAAAAATGTCCAAATAATCAAAATATAAGATACTGGTCAAAACAAGACACAGGACAGAGATGTAGAGATTCACGTTTTTAGTGCTGCAGCGTGTTCTAATATTGAGTCCCATTTGTCTTCTCACCCGCAGCAAGTACAACATCTTCGTGGAGGATATTATGGTGCGAAAGGTCAAGTTTCTGTCGTCTCAATCCTCCTACAGAGAACTCAGCCATCTTCTAGACACAACAACGCTCAAAACCATCCCACTGGTCGACTCTAAAGGTAACTGTGTTTGTTTAAATCGATACACTGAACAGGTTAGGTTCATATAGTGACAATAGAATTGAATTATGTTATTTTATGTTTAACCTGAAAATTGTTTGTTCCTATTTATTGGCATTAATCTTGTGATAATTGCTTGATTGCTTAGTACATTAAAGGTCCTCAAAAACATACCTGGAGTTGTGTTCTGTTTCATTCACACATGTTTGAGTAACCCTGCTTTATTAGTCTGTCTACATCTCTAAATCTCAAAATGCTCTATTCCACCTTGTGATGTCATGAAGCGGTAGTTTTCAAGTGCCTTTTACCTTTTGTTCAGTAGAAATGGGTAATTCCAGGGCTGAAATCATCCAAATGATTCTAGTGAAGGTGTGTGGAGTTTAAAAACACAGTGGAGCACTTCCTGTATCACCACATGACATCACAAGGTGGAACAGAGTGTTTTCTGTTTGAGAAAAGAACTCATGACATCACAAGTGGAACAGAGTGTTTTCTGTTTGAGAAAAGAACTCAGCCTAAATATGCAGGGTTTGTGTGTTAAACATGTGTGAATGAAACAAAAAAACACAACTCCAGGTCTGTTTTTGAGGAAGAAACAACATTATAACATAGATCAGAAAATAATGTATAAATGTATAATAATATGAGCCCGTTAACATGTTTTCTACCACAGCTTCTACTTTTATCATTAATTACTGTAGCTTAATTTGTGTTGACAGACACATAAAACATTTATGTTGGTTCTAATGCTTATTTCATGTGGATCGGCCCAGTAATTACAGCAACATTAAATCAGGTCAAAGCATCTGCGTTTTGACAGTTAAATAAATGGCAAATTCTATCATAAATTTCTAACCGTCCATCTCAGTCTTAAAGCTGAACTATGCTGAAGGGTCTGCTACCTGCTTGTCTCCATGGAGATTATTACTTTGCCTAGAATATTCCACAGTATGGCGTAACGCATATCTATCTCCATGGCGACCAGAAGGTAATGGTACCATGCTAAGTTACTGGTCAGATCTGTGGAGAGATGGCCCTGCATGTTTATTAAACTGAATAAATACAAGATAGATTAGTTTAAGGCCGTGCCGTGGAACATTCCAGGCGAAGCAATAACATCTCCATGGAGACAAGCAGATACCAGAAAAGTTACATAGTGCATCTTTAAACTATGAGCTCTTACAAATGTTATGACGCCACATGGACTCAACCAAAAAATACAACTCTTTACAGTGATTATGGTTCATTGTATTGGCTCAAACACTGTATTTTACCTTCTGTGCAGAATCGATGATACTCTTAGGCTCCATTGAGAGAACAGAGCTGCAGGCCATCCTCGACTGGTGGCTGTCTCCAGAACGCAGACTGTTTGAGAGGGGTCAAAGTTCACCGGGGCAGGGCTCCAAAGTCAGCTGGGAGTCCTTCACCTTTGTGGACGAGGAGGGCGGCGAGGACAACAGAGCCAAGGTGCAAAACAGTAAACAGCAAACTGCTGAGGGTCAGACAGTAACTACGCTCTTTATCTCTTTTATTGGAATTAAGTGGCAACCAGAGGCTCAACATGTGACCACATGTCCCTGTTTTGGTTTCCTGCACAGCTGTTTAGGCCCCTGTCCCTCACCCACTTTTTTAGAGAATGCCACATGTATTGTATAAAAAGAATTTACATAAGATAAACATAGATTTTTTCTTGCAAATAAACCAAGACTTTTTGGGTGCACATAATAGTTTTGTAGTCTTTTTAACTACGGTACTTTGAATACATTCAATATTATTTTTATAATTCTACTATTCTATTTATTATTTTTATTTAATACAAACTATTTTAAAGCCTCATCATGTAACTTTTTTGTCAAAAAGGAGAATCAAATAAAAGCATGCTTTTATTTTGGGTAAATTAGATGGATTGGACAAACGAGCGTCCTTACTCTGAGTGGGCTTGCACCTCCACAGGCCTGACTCTGCCTGGCCAGGAGGAAGGCTCCCTATGGCATAAAGTGTGTCTGTCTCCATGGTAAAAGCTAAAAGTAAAATCTGTCAACTGGACAAAAAGCTGAAAAAAGTATTCACTACACTTGTAGTCAAGAGTGCAGTGGGCGTTACATTGGAAAAACTAAACAGCCACTCCATAAGAGAATGTACCAACACCGTCGCGAGAGCTCCTCAGGACCCCAGTCTGCTGTACATCTCCATCTCAAAACCTCTAACCACTCCTTTGAAGATAGTGAGGTACAGATCTTAGCCAGATAAAAGAAATGGTTTGAGAGAGGAGTTAAAGAAGCAATTTTTGTTAGGAAAGACAATCCTTCCCTGAACAGGAATGGGGGCCTCAGACATCATCTATCCCCCATCTATAACTCCATCCTCAGACGCAAAGCAAACCAAGGAAACAAAGAGAACAATAGGAGTGGAAGCACCCATTAAGAGCCCACTAAGAATGAATATGCTAAGTATGACTCAGGCACAGTGCCCACTTACTGTAGCTCAACAGACCTAGCCTACAAACAGAAACTGTAAACAGCTGTTTCCAGTTTCAGTGTAGTTAGCTCCTCCCTTCAGACAGATATAAGGCAGTGTCCACCAGTGATTTGACCAGAACTGAAGAAGCGGTTTGGATGAGCAGCGAAACGTCTTCACTCTTACAACGTTTTGTTCAGTTGACAGATTTTACTTTTAGCTTTTACTATGGATCAGACCTGGATGACTGAGGGATTAGACAGACATCTGTCTCCATTGTGAATGCTCTGAAGTCTGGTTTTCACTTTCTGTTTCTATGGAATCATGCAGGGGACATGTCACCTCCTGTTACGCAGTGTTGCTTTAGTTTTACAGTTAAACGTTTAGCTAGGTTTCTTTCTTTCTTTCTTCTTTATTTGTCAGGGACCATGTACAAACTCATTAATCTTACAAAAGAAAAAATGATTTGTACCAGATTTTGCTACTGCTGCTTTCCATCTGCAGGTCCCTGAGCAGGTGAACACACATTAAAATACACATTTCATTACAATTACATTATAAGTTTATCATTAACATTAGCAGTTAAATACAATAAAATGTCTCCATGTCCAATAAATGATGTTTCCTACAGTCCAAACCAATATAAAAAATCATTATGTGCAGGTTTTTACAGTGAAACAGAACAGTACAAATTAACTAAAGTGACCTCGACACGTGATTATCTAAAATGTACTTTTTCAAATTTCTAGTAAAATTATTCAAATCTACAGACAATCTCAGACTGTCTGGAAGCTTTACCTGATGTTTCAGATTCAAATTCAAACTGTGATGTTTTCTCCACTCTCATTTTACGCATTGGAAAAATACCGTCTGAATGCACTGTTAGGCCCATGGTTCTTGTCTGAGTGTAATTTACTTCAAGTGTTTTGTGTGTAGACCACTCCAGCGCTGGAGGAGTGTAACGGCCCCCTCCCCTCTCCAAGACCTCAAGAGCCCTCGACCAATCACAGAGGCTCAGGTAACACGTCCGCGCAGAGCCTTTCGAATGTCACCGCCTTTATAACTCCTCTTGTGTTTCTGTTTTGCCGTGGTGTTTAGACAAACGTAAGCTGCCCTCTGTGAGACATGCTTTGCAAAGACTGTTCTCCTCCTCGTCTGCGACCGGACAGGCAGACGCTCAGGTCAGAACCGCATCACTCACCCTTCAGATACTTCACGGTGGGACATCATTCACGGAGGCTGGGTTAACCTGCTTCAATTCAATTATGTAACTATTTAAGATGGAGGGCAGGGGTCAGTGTTACTCTGTGTGTGAGACAGAAAATCCACAAACTGAGGGGTGAGAGCCAAAAGGGCACAAGGGTGAAATTGAGTTGTATATTAAATTAAAGCTTGTGATGAGGTCTGCCCACTGTCAAAATGTAACTGAAATGTTCTTAAAGGGGACATATTGTGTAAAAACAACATTTATGAGCTTTTAACCATGTTATAACACTGTTCCCTCATGGAAACTACAGTAGGATTGGTTTTTACTAGTTCAGTTGGTTAAAAATTCAAGTGGTGAATCGATATCATTTTTGGCTGTGTCCATGTTTTATTATATTAAGGTGCTGTATCTAATTTTTACTGTAATGAAAAAAAAAACATATTCCTCCACATTCTTCGCATCGTAGTTATTCACTGTTCTGATTTTATAAGAGCTTTTCACAACTTTCAGAAGCCAGAGCGGTAACAGTAATGCTAACAACAACTAGCATGCTAACAGCCAGTGGCGGACTGTAACGAAGTAAAAGTAGTTTCAAATTTAGTTAAATTTTAGGTATCTGTACTTTACTCAAATACATTTTAAGTGGATACTTTTTACTTTTACTTCACTACATCTGAGAGTTGAACTTTCTACTGGACCGAAAAGTAAAAGCATTTTTTTAGGGGTTTATTTTTAACACGTTCGTTTGAGCAAACAAAAATATACAAATAAAAAAAGCTAGAAAAAACGATCGATGTTTCTATTGAACAAAATTCCGCACAAATCTTTATCAAAATCACTACATTTGAAGCCTTCTAGGACCTCAAAACCTGCGTGAAATACTTTTACTTTTTACTCTTTAAGTATATTTTTAAACGGTACTTTAATACTTTTACTTAAGTAGTAGTTTTCATGTGATAGTTTTACTTTTACATGAGTATTTTTTGCTCCGGTATCTGTACTTTTACTTAAGTAACAAGTACTTCTTCCACCACTGCTAACAACACACTTCCGAGAGCATGAAACGCTTTAAGATTAGATTCAGAAAGCACAACAGTCTTTTATTGACCCTAAGAGCTGCTTTTACAATAATATCTGTACTTGAGCCCCTTTAAAGAAACATATCCCATTGACAAAGCAAAGACGGCTTGTTTTGCACAGCTAAAATAACTGTCTTCTCTTTCCAGGAGACCGCGGATCCTCCCGTCACTGACTCCATGTCTCCAGAAGAGGTAGTGCACTGCAGACTATCCTCATAGATAACCAAGGGTCAATCAGGCTCCCAATCAATAATCTGTGTGTTCATTTGTGTGGCTGTGATTGGCTGAGGCAGATCAAAGCCTGGGAAGAGGCCGAGCTGGATAAACCAATCGATATGGAGCAGGTTCGCATAGACCCCTCCCCCTTTCAGCTGGTGGAGAGGACGTCGCTGCACAAGGTGAGTCTGTGCTAACTTTGTGCAAGTGCTAATGTTTACTGAAGTGCCTTACTATTATATTTTATTTTTATGAATGTTTTATTACAATTAAACTTCATTTTTTATAAGTGTTTTCATTGTGTTTTTGTAGTTTATTGAGTTACTATGACCACATTTTTTTTCCCTCTTATAAAAACTATAGGTCAAAATAAATTAGGACATTTCTTTTTCTTATGACATTTCCTTAATTAAATTAGAGAAAAAAACAAGTTTTTATTTATTTTGTGCAGTTGGTAAATTCTGTCCTAACTGTCTTCACCACAGCCAAATAATATTGCTTGTTTCTAGATCATTTTGCACTGAGTGGTTTATTAATATGGAAGAAAGGAGATAATAAAATATAGTGCAGTGCTTACAGATGTAACTTAGGGATACTGTGTGTGAACCCGACCCAACTGTGCAGCAGGTCTGAGCTGAACATGTTCTTCAAACATGAAATATCAAATATTAATTGTATTATTCATATTTATTTAAAAGGCATAATTTGCATTGAAGGTACTGTAACTCCACTTTGAATCCCTTTAACAATGACCCATGACATTTGACTGATTCAACCCTCTCTTTCTCTCTCTCTGTGTCTCTTTCTCTCTCTTTCTTTCTTGCTCTTTCTTTCTCCCTCTCTCTCTGTATCTCTCTGTCTGTCTCTCTTTCGCTCTGTCTTTCTCTCTCTTTCTTTCTTTGTCTTTTTCTATCTGTTTCTCTGTCTCTCTTTCTCTGTCTCTGTCTTTCTCTCTCTCTCCTCTTTCTCTCGTTCTCTCTCTCTCCTCTTTCTCTCGTTCTCTCTCTCTCGTTCTCTTTTTCTCTCTCTTTCGCTCTCTCTGTCTCTCTTTCTGTCTCTCTCGGGTTTGCTCTGTCTCTCTATTTCTCTCTCTCTCTGTCTCCCTTGTGTTCTCTCTCTGTCTCTCTCTTTCTCTCTGTGTCTTTCTCTCTTTTTTTTCTCTCTCTCTCATGTTCTCTTTCTCTCTCTCTGTCTGTCTGTCTCTCCCTGTCTCTGTCTTTCTCTGTCTCTCTCTCTTTCTCTCTCTCTGTCTGTCTCTCCTGTCTCTCTCTCTCTCTTTCTCTCTCTTTCCTTTCTGTCTGTCTCTCTCTGTCTGTCTCTCTCTTTCTTTCTGTCTCTTTCTCTCTGTCTCTCTCTCTGTCTCTCTTTCTCTCTCTGTCTGTCTGTCTCTCTTTCTTTCTCTCTGTCTCTCTTTCTCACTGTCTCTCTCTCTGTCACACTCTGTCTCTTTCTCTCTCTCCCCCATTTCTCTCTCTGTCTCTTTCTCTCTGTCTGTCTCTCTCAGACCCACACTCTCTTCTCGCTGCTGGGCCTGAGTCATGCCTACGTCACCAGCATTGGGAAACTGGTCGGGGTCGTGGCGCTCAAAGAGGTAGAGTCATTTTCAACTATTTTGTTTAATCTTTACATTCTACAAAACATTTTAATAGATGTTTAATTGTATAATTTGGTTTCAAGTTGTGTAGTTGTGAACTCTTGGCTTAGACTTACAGTAAAACTAAGCAACATTTTGGTGGTTAGGGTTGTTTTATATTGTCCCTAGATAAAAACATGACATTGACCGAAACAGTTCAACAAAATATTCATAATTAGAAACATGTTTGGGTTCAGTTACAATATTTCAACATTTCAACTTTAGTTTTTTCGTTCACGAATCATTATGCGAAAATAAATACGCAAATACAGCTGAGATAAAAAGTGCATGTTTTTGGAGCTTCTGCGTTTAAAAAGTTAAATTCTACAGTTTAATTTGGCCTTCTCTTCAATGGCTTTTTAAATTTGCAACACATAAAAGTGAGATTAACTTAAAAAAACAAAATGTTACACTTATCTGTTTGCTGCTTTGCTCACAGTTACAAAAGGCAAAGAAATCACAATTACAAATGTGTCTGTCATGAGTCTGTCATATAAATAAATGAGCACATATTGAGAATGTTTTGAAGTTTTAAGTTTAATTCTGGCTTATGTACTTGGTAACTTGCTTTGCTTCTCGTAGAAATTGTGCACTTTGTTTGTTTTCTTTGCTCGTAGTTACAAAAGGCCATCGAAGGCTCCACTCGCAGCGGCGTGAGGCTACGTCCACCTCTGG
>JACM01012790.1:0-46840 GCA_000787095.1 Periophthalmodon schlosseri
AACCAAAAAAATCAATCAATCTCACCAGTAGAGAACAGTATCTTAGGCTGAATAGGCTAAACAACTCTGAATGGTTGACTGTCTGTCTGGTATAAAATTCCACAGCCACAGTGTTCTAAAATGTCACCTTTCTAAAAGTCTCAGCAAGCCTTTTTTCTGAGGCTTGTGTGGATTCTGAAATCAGAAAATATTCTGATTTCTGTGGTATATTCAACAGGAAAACCAAAATTATTCAACAGGAAAACCAAAATGATTAGCCTAGAATTGTTAGGACCATTAATCAAATGAGCATTGCCCCAAGGGACAACGTTTGGAACCACTTAATGGTTTTATGTTTTATTGAGCTGGAAATCACCTAATCCTTTTGTGATCAAGGATTACTTTAAAGCAGCTTCAAACACTGTTAAAGATGACTGTTGATGGATTGTATATTTTTGTATAAAGTAGGCCCATAGGCTATACTCAATAATTACACTCATAAAGGTGAAAAAGATAGCCTGTCCGATACATTTCTCAAACAATAGGCTATTAAATAGGCTAGAATATAGGCTAAATATTGAACATAATAAGAAATGAGTACCAAATCATACTGGTTTGATCTTGCCAGACAGAAGTACTCAGATTAATGTTAAAGATTGCCCTTTTTAGATTCTGTGAGTAGTGGCCTTTCTTTGATATGTTTTTATCAAGACGTGTTGCCCCAGCCTGTGATACCTGTAGACACATGTCCTATCTGCTCACACCCCTCCTGTCTCTTCATTGAAAGTATAAGGAATGCAGCTGGTAAGTCCTAGTGTGCCCCCCCCTTCTCTCTCTCTCTCTCTCTCCCTCTCTGTGTGTGGGCCAGTATTTATCACATTGTGGGGACTAAAATCTGTATTCATGGTCTGTTCCCTGATTTGAAGGATTTTGTGAGGACTTCTCTCCATTCAAAAACATATTTATTTATTTGAGTTCTGTTATTGCTATAACAATGGAGGACCATTGCCATGCAAAATCCTTCAAATCAGGAAGAAATTCTCATACCTGAAACCCATGAATAGACAGTCACATCATGGGGACCTGCCTACCTTATGGGGACAAAAGTCAGGTCCCTATGACAAAAATCCTTTATTATCAAATCAACAACATGGTTAAAGTATGTCAAGGTTACCATTAGGGTTTAGGTTAATGTTAGGCTCATAAATTTGGTTAAGGATCAGTCTCCAGAAAATGAATGTAAGTCAGTTTACTGTATGTCCCCAAAAAGTATGAAAACCCATCATGAGTGTGTGTGCACTTTGTCTCAGCCATGACCCTATCGGCAGGTGGGACAGCTCAAAGGTAGGGCTGCTCCGTCCATATCTCGGGAATGAGGAAATGTTTACACTAGCGCACAATAGAGTGGCGTTTACATTTGGGCCCACATAAATCACATCCAATAATATCCTCTCTCTCAGTCCACTCCAAGCCCCATGTTGACTCTCACTCATCTATCAAGCTGCAGAGTTGTTTGGAGATGGGATTGTTGGAGTGAGTGTTGGAGTTTCACTGACCCTAACATGCACACACCTAGAGAGGGGCCACCACTGGGCTGACAGATGTCCGCAATAGCTCAACAGTTTATGGGCCGCAACGAAGTGAGGGAGGGGTCATTCAAGGACGTCTGCCCATCTGAGCCATTGCAGGCCTTTGACACAGTAAAGGCCTGTTTTTGTTACATTGCTGCTTATGGGCAAAAATCCATTTAAGCAACATGGCACATCTTTCAGATCGATTTAAAATTGTGAATGTCCTTGCACCAATGAGAAATAATAAAGCCTATATTATACCTCATTGGAATAGGCTTATCAAGTGTTGATTCACCATGTTTTACTATATTTTAGAATTTAAGAGGAGACACTGCAGGTGAATGGTGATAAAACTTAAATTTAGAGATATCAATTTGAAACTTCTTCTGTAGTTTACTTACATCAGAAAAAAATACATTTTCATCAAGTAATCTTTTCATGTATAAATGAACCACCTTAGGTGTAAAGATTGCCTAATTTGCATATTTAATACCAGATCACATGACTGTATAAGGCTAAGAACTAGCCGCACCAAAACTGAGACGGGAAAGAGGGCTTTTAGCTGTTTTGCTTCTCAAAAATGGAATACACTCCAAGGATAAGCAAAATTGCATACATTGGTGGCACAGTCGCAATTTAATAATCTGGTAACAAACTTTTATACTCACACCTGCACCTGTTTTTAATGTTTTATATGGACTTATATACTTGTTTGTTTTTGGTTGTTTTTTACTGCTTGTATTGTATATTAAACAGCTTTGTTTGTTTTGGTTGTTTTTTACTGCTTGTATTGTATATTAAACAGAATGCCCATGAAAAAGAGAGCCCAAGTGCTCTCATTGGGTTCCCTTGTATAAATAAAGATAAATAAATAAAATAATAAATATATTTGGGACATCTAAATCTGAAAAAAATAAAAATAAAATGGATAGTCAGATTTCTTGCTTTGTTTGGCTGACATATTAGACAAAAACAATTGGGTGTTGAGTATGAATTTTCCCTCATCTTTTGGAATTAAACTAATAAAAATCTGTCTTAGAACAAGATATCAACAAATCCTTCTGTATGACCTGTTAAATGCATTTTGAGAAACTGGCTTATTACTTTGCTTCACAACATTTTATCTTACAACAAACCAGCTTATAGCTGAAGGAAAGTGATTGATTTTAGTGACCTGTAGGTTAAATGGCCAAACACACCCTCTATTCTGCCAGATGGGTACCTCGTGCACATTTTGAGACAAAAAGGAGGAAACACTGTGGATAATGCATTACACTACTTAAACTAATAGAAGCCATCATCTCACTGTATCAGTGATGTTGGTTTGTGTCCATGTAAGCATCCACAGGGATTGACGTTTGGATTAAATGCTTCAGAGATTCAGAGGACATGTCCAGACATGTACAGGAGCAATAACATCTACACACTCCGAGATGGGAAGTACATTTACTTGAGTTTTTTTTTTTTTTTTTAAGAAGAAGAAGGAAATGTACTTATACTTGAGTAATAGGCCTATTTTCGGTACTCTTACTTTATTTTTTTTTTAAATGTTACTTTTCCCACTGAGTAAGTCTATTGTGACAAAACAATATATGTTGACAATATAAAATTATTAAATTTGTGCTCCTTACACTTTGCTTTTGTATGCTGTTTGCTTTTGATTTTGGTGTCTATTCCAAAGACTAGAATGTGTGCATTATTTCATGTTTTGTCCTTCTGTTTACATTGAAATCACATTTTTAAAACATTTTATCCCCCTGTTTCTCAATACTCAAGTGGTTCCTTCTCATATTCTTTCTTGAATAAATATTTGTGTCACTACTTTTTTTTTACTTCTACTTAAGTAATCATATTTTAAATAATGTTACTCTCAAACTTTGGCTACTCTACCCACACTATTATCATGATTTCTTGTCTGTATTTAGTCTGCAGGGTCCTGAAGATTAAGGTCAATGATTGTTCCAGAGCAGACACAGATAGACACACCTGGGCACACATAGCAGGGAAACTACAGTCATACTCTCTGTTCAGGTAGAGGAAGAGTGAGGCCATTAGCTTTGCACATTAAACTAAAATACATGTATAAACCTTGACAACAACTTCAAGTGTTTAAGTTTAAGTTGTTGCATATGTGGTTGTCATGAGTTTGCTTTCTGGCTTCGAATGTCTCTACCCTCTCTCTGCCATTATACACTGTATGTGTTCTATCAAATACAGCCATGGGGTCAGAAAATTGTACAAAAGCAAGAAAACCTTGACAACAACCTCTGACCAGGGACATCATTGGCGCTTGGTGTGACTGGCATTAGCAGCCTCTCTGATCTGAACCCAACCATTATGTTGTTAAACTTCTCTGCTATATAGTCACAGCTTCTTCATCATTAACAGTGCAATTTAAATTTAAAAATGTTTTGTTCAAAAGTGTGAAATTAATTTAAGGGCATAAATAGAATTGTTCTGTTTTACGAATTAGCTGTGGAGCCAGTGCAAAAATACATGGATGCTTAATGAAATGGCCTGCTTGTGACATGATATTGTGGATAAAGATAAACTTGATTTGAAATAAACTCAACTCAGTTCACCAAACGAGGACAGACTCATGTGACGTGGGCTTGTTTGGAGAACTGGCCTCCTACAGGGTGAGGGTCACACAGGGATGAGCTGTGACAGACTCATTTCAGTGTCTCTACTTCAAAGACATGCATAAAGTGTATTCTCCATTTCTCTTTTGTCCTGCCTTGGGGGAGCATATGGCCACCAACAAAGGCCACACCAAACCCTATATCTTCACTGATGATTCTGCTCCCCTCCCTCTGAGGTGAACTGCAGGCCGCGTGGCACTCCCCCCACATACACACACACACTTGTACTGCTCCCCTCTTCTGCGTTCTTTTATTTTTAGATCTGTTCCTCTGAGCACAGGCAGCTGGAGGACCTGTTCTCACTGTTTCCCCAAACACAACATATAAGCCAGTGTAATGCAGGGGTATTTCTCTCCAGCAAAGCATCTATTAAAGAGATTCACATAAGCCCTTTATATCTTAGAAGAGGGTTTTGCCAAAACCAGGGTCTCCATTCTGTGGAAATCTTCTGTTTACATGTATTTAGTGCTGTAGTATGCGTCCACAACACTTTTCAGCTAATGGTTAACTGTGGATAACATTGGATGTCTCATTTAATGGTTGACCAATAAATTCTTTACTCAGACTAGAAATAACTGAGATTAGCAGAAGAAGTTTTAGAGCCCTTAGCACTGGGCAGCTTAGCAGAAGATGTCTTGGCAGGAGGCGCAGAGAGGAGATTTGCTGTTGTGTCCTTGAGCAAGATACTTCACTTACCTTGCCCATTTATGAATGTGTGAGTTAGTGATTGATAGAGTGATTGGTTAGGCTGTCTTTGAATGTTACTTTCTAATATGCTGTGCCTTTATTTATATTTTAGTATTACTTTTTTTCTATACATGTTTGTTAGAAAAATGAATGTGAAATTTACTTCTGAGCAGGACTGTTTTGACTCTGTTCTGAACATCATAAGATAATACCCCAAAATTTGATCTTTTTGGTCTGCTTTATCAGAGCATACCTTGACCTTCAGAGTTTTCTCAAGGTTTTCCCGAGGCCTGAGGGACAGCATAGTTTCCACGAGCGAGGAGAAGAGCTGGGATTGTGCCTGCCTCTGCACGTCTCTGTGAGAGAGAAGGAAACACAATCTTATACTATCTTCAGACCAGGACAATTTATGTGTGTGCTCGGGTGAGGTCTGTAGTACACAGTAGTTGTACAAAATCAAATACCATATCAGCTTGAGGTAAAAGCCCATGAGTCACATTAGAACAAACTCAGGACCATAACAAAGACATAACAATGAGCTCTCCACATGAGTCATATGCATACAGCGGGTCAATCAAAAAGCATATTGGGTTACAGTAGATTAGAGTACTTCAGCTTTTCACTGTATTTCCTTACACTGGACCAGCTCACCAAAACAACATAATAAAAATACAGTTATAACTGGGTACAGGACTGAGCAAGGGCATCAGGAAACTGTGTAGTAAGTAGTAGTCAAATAAAGCACTCAGAGCTTTGAATTGTGATTTTGACATTTTGACATTCATTAGAACAGTTGTATTAGGTACAATTTAAACACTGGATTGAAAGGGGGTGGGCCTGCATAAGGTCGCACTTTTGAACAATTGTTTAGTGGATATATGTACAATAACAATTATATTTTTAATGCCAAAATAATCTGGACCAAACCAAAACAAACAAAAACGCCTCTTGTTTTGTGTAATATTTTACTTATGTGCACATATAAACATAGATGTTTTACATTCTTTCTACTGTCCTTATTCAAATTTGTATTGATCTCCTTTCTAGAGAATTGTGTTTTGTTTTGTTTTGTTTTTATCACGTCTGTACTCATGTAATTTCCCTTGTGGAACATTTAAGATTGCCCAAGTTTCTAATTATCAAAGTGAGAGGCAGCATTATCCAGCTACATATCTTAATGTTTATGCTATAACCTTGCCACTTCAAATATTCTTGTTGAAATGAATGCCTACAATGGCGGTCCACCGGTTCTGGAAGTAAAATTTCCATTCATTTTTTCCCATTGACTTTTAGAAAAAATCTAATATTAAGAGTTCATAGTCATTTTCTTCATTCAGCTGTTTTGATTGAGTTTATGCATATATTTCGCTTTAAACCAGTGGCCCCTTTTATTCTTTCCGTCCATGTGTTATTATTACTCAGAGTGTCCCGCTGGAGCCGTCTATTGTTGCTCCTGTCAGAGGCATGAATGTACTGTGGAGTCACCTTTTGGGCAGGTTCAGTTCCTGTGGGCGGGGCTCAGGTTACAGGAAGTGGGTGACAGTTGTTGATGTGAGGCGTGTGCACCACCTCAGAGCCGTGAATCATGTGCTTTAAACCTGCCATGTTCAGTTTAACCATTCCTCTACCATCTCATCAATCTGCTTTTAAGATTAATCCAATGCATTTAAGTTACACAGTGCACATTAGGCTAATGTAATTGTTTATTGTCTCTGGAAACTGCTTGTATATAAAATAGCATATAAACTAGACTTGCTTTTTCATATACTATCGTATAGTATTGATACAATATTGATTAATATTGAGTTTATCTGTATTGAAAGACGGCATCTTGTTCACGTATGGTCTTCCCATTGACCCCCCTCCCCGCACAAGGCTTGGATAGAGGGTGGGTCTTTGGTCTGGCAAATCCTCGGGCTTGAGTGAAGTGTTTCCTGCCTACCACATATGAGTGTCAGTCAACGCTACAACTCTAGGTGCACGCATGGAGCGTGTCGAGCCTTCTCCACGAGCAGCGCGTAAAAGTGAGTGGTTGCGGAGCGCGCTGGCGCACTATCACCGGCCTGACCCAGGGGTGGACAATGAAATTGTGGTCCTCGCTACAGGCATAGATCAGTATCTCCAGGAGGTCTTCCACCATCTAGCTTATCCCCACCGGGACGATACGGTGAGCGCTGAAGACTTCACGGCTCTGTGCGCAGTGCTGGGGATAAGTAAGGGGGCTGAAACTGAGAGGGATGAAGAATACACGGATGTGTGCGCGGAGCTGCCATCGCAGCTCTCCTTCAAAGACTTTCACGCGCGCCTCTGCGGGTACTTTCGAGTGCGCAGTGCGCGCAAAGGCAATAGCGAGTGCGCGTGGCGTTTGCCCGTCACTGAGGACACTGAGCTCGTGGAGAGAGATATTCGACTGAGGTGGCCACGACCAAGACGTAAAAAGTGTGTGAGTTTTGACTTGACAAGCGACCAGTTTGGAAGTGCGAGAGCCCCGAGAGGCACGAGCGCAGAGGAGGCAGGTACTGGCCTATTTCTAAGAACGGTACTTTACACTGTCCAGGTAAATAGCACAATTTGTCGCAGCGGTTCTGAAGATTAAAGACCTAAGCCCTTATAATTGTGTAATAGCACTAACTATAAGCACAAAAGTCCTTCAGCCCTTCCAAGTACAGTGTTGATGTAAAAGAATGGAGTTGATGGTTCTGCATGTGTCACTGAAAATGTCATTGAAAATGTCATTGCCAGTTTGAGAACACTGACACAAAACAAATGAATATCTCTTAACAAAACATATGTATTGAGGACCTGCAGTGCATTTCACTAGGCCACCAGATTACTGTCAGGATTCGTCCTTTCATTTATTATTTGAGTCTTTAAACCCATGCTGTTGTATGTTGTCAGTGTGTTGTATGCTCTTGATTGTTATTCAGTGTCCTGTGTGCAGATGAGATGGCTGCTCTGAGAGAGCTGGTGGAGGACCTCCGCTCGGCGCTGCAGGGCAGTGACGCTCGCTGTCTGGCTCTGGAGGTGGCCCTGAGGAGAGAGCGCACCCGCAGTCTGGCTTCTCCCACCACCATCAAGCCCAGGATGTCCACCTCCTCCATCAGCTTCAGCCAGGGCAAACTGGTGCCAACTCACAGGATCAAGGGAGGCTCTTGTGAGGCAGCAGTCAGGAGGCGAGAGGCCAAAGACCCACTGCTCAGGGAGCTGAAGCTGCTCCGATCTTCCCGGGATGGCCAGCTGCAAGAGGCCATGAAGTTCAACGAGCAGCTTGAGGAGGAGCTGCGCTGGGCCTATGAGGAGGTGCGCAAACTGCAGGCCCTGGAGTCAGCCCTGAGAAAGGAGAATGCTCACATCAGGTGAGAAATGCTCTCCTTGTGTCTAAATCAAGTCCTTGATTTGTTTTGTTCAGACTGCATGGTTATGTGGTTGTTCTTGCCTCGTTGAAATGTGCATGGAGCAGGCGGCGAGCAGAAGAGGCCCGTGAGGCTCTGACTCTGGGACTAGAGAGAGTGCGTCTGATCCAGGAGCAGGCTCAAAGTGTGCCACAACTGCAGGCCAGGGTCAGGCACCTGGAGAAAGAGCTGCAGCAGCACAGGTATCACACAACACACATGTATCACACAACACACATGTATCACACAACACACGTGTATCACACAACACACATGTATCACACAACACACGTGTATCACACAACACACGTGTATCACACAACACACATGTATCACACAACACATGTGTATCACACAACACACAGGTATCACACAACGCACATGTATCACACAACGCACATGTATCACAGCAACACACATGTATCACAGCAACAGTGCGAGTGTAACTGGCTCATACTGGGCCCATGCACCAGGACTGTGCTTTGAATTAATGAATTAGTTAACATGGCTGCATAAACTGATTTATGTCCAATGCATATTCTGAAAACATATACAGACACATTCTGTTGTTACACTACACTGTTACAAGTGAAGAAAACAACATTCCATCTAACTTTTGTGACTTGTTCTTTTGTTTGTATGCCTGTGGACTCTCCTTTGTTCCTCCCTCTGTTATGTGAAGTCTGAGGATAGATGAGTTCCATGTGGATCTATTAACACACTGTACAAATATACAGTAGGTTCACTGAAACCATATGTGACGTCTCTTTCTGACCACAGATCCCGCTGCAGCTCTCTGACCACCTCCACCCAGGACTGGGCTCACCCAGTGGGTGCTGACAACACCAAGGTGACAGGTTGGTGGCCTTATGAATTTAGAATTGTATCAAATAACAGCCTGGATAGTTCTATAGTGTCTTATTAGTTTTAGCTCTTTACTGATGGCTTTGAAAAAATAGTCTTCAGTCAGATCAAACATGCTTTTATCAGACTACAGCTCCTAGGAAGCCTTCTGAAAACAGGGAGTGGTTAAAATGCCACAATATGAAATCTGAAACCCTTGAATGTTGATATTTTTTTTATATAGAAGTGAGTAATTAATAATATTATACAATATCCCATATCAATATATATTTTAAAAAAAACAAACGAAAAAAATGCCACAACACAAATAGACAGTGTTAGTATTGTTTGCTCCAGATGCAGAGTGTCTACAGAGGGCTGTGGAGGGCAAAGCTGCCTCAGATGAGGAGGAGGAGGACAGAGCTGCTGCAGGAGAGAGACAGCGCTGCCTGGTGGACATGAAGAGGCATTGCAGCCGACCACACAGCTGTGGGAAAGGGTCAGCTCTTACTGGGTGTAACGCATATTTAGAAGTTTTTTTGTTTTGTTTTTTTCTTTAGTTTAACATGATCTGACACTTGTCTCAGATGTCAGAGTCTGGACAGAGAGGCGAGCATCTCTAAGGATAGGGGGCGACGGAGAGGAGCCAGTCTGAGCCAGGACAACAAGGAGACCACGGCATCAGACAAGGTACACTTCAAAACAAATTCATGTTTTCTATGACTATTTGTTAGAAGCTATAACAAAGTTGGTTACATTACTGGAGAAATATGAACACACTGTTATTGTTTTCACTTTTTTATATTAAATGCAATTCTTCTTTCACAAATCTCAAAAATATATTACATGAAAGTAAGTAAAATGTGCCTTTTGCTTTCCTATGACCTAGCCCTCATACCTTATTGAACATGGGACTTATTACCATCTTTGTCACCAACCTAAGGAGTGTCACCAACCTAAGTGTGACTAGCCCCTCATGACTATCCCCTCATGCTGTTTGCAGGCTCCTCACGTGGGGGACAGGCTGCAGAGACAGAGGATGTCGTTACTGGAGGAGAAGCTCACTGATGCACTCACACTACTGCTCCAATTACGCAATAAGGTAAAACAAAATCATGTAAATCATGTGGCTGCATTGTCTTGAACCTTAAAAAGCAAGTTTTTCTCATTATTGCTTGGTTTGGTGGGATAGTACATAATATTTATCGTAGTTTTATATCAGATAAGTGACAGTTTATGGAAAGAAAGGTTGTGGAAAAAGTTGTGAATTAGGAAGTAGGATCCCCTCTACCATGTCATCACTACACAAAATTCCATATAAAATGCAGGGAAAGTTTATGCAAAAGGAATCCAATTTTCTGACAGCTTAAACATTAATTTGACAAAAGAAAGATGTCTAATTTACACATTACTTATTTGATAACTAAAATATATGACAAGTTTTGAGCCTTGTTTTGGGTATGGTTGCTAGATACATATGTCCTATCTGCTGCCCATGTTTCATTTTTCTTTATTTAAACATGGAGAGCCCAACGAGAGCACTCAGACTTTCTTTTTCATGGGCGCCCTGTTCAAATACAGAAAAATACAAACAAAGAAAACAAAGAAAACAAGCATTGAAACATTAAAAACACGTGCAGGTGTGGATATAAATGTTTGTCACCAGATTATTCAATTGCATTTGTGGCATCAAAGTATCCAGTGTCCAACCAGTAAATAAAATGATAAAAATTCACCAAAATTATCAAAATGAGGAAAACAGATACAACCTTGGCAAAATCCTAAATATGATAATGTTTACTGAGTTTTTTGGAAAATATGTCTAACCTGTCATATACATTTTAATTTCAGACACTGACTCTTTGTGTTTGTCCACAGAACGTGTCCAGTCAAGCCTTGGGGAGAATTGTCATGGATACTTTAGAGGCATACAGCAGGACGGGAGATGGTAACTACATTATGTGGGACATTATGTTTTGGTCTGAGACTTGTGCTATAATTTATTTTTTATTCCAGGCCCGTCCCAGGTGCTGCAGGTAGCCGACGCTCTGTGTGTGCGCTTGTCATCCACTGAGATCCAAACAGAGAGGGGAGAGGGTCCAGGAACAGAGAGGCTGCGTCCCCTAGCGGCCACACGCCAGAACAACAGCACCAGCTCTCTTGCCATCTCATGTTGACATTAGCACTTAATAAGAGATTTTCTATTTTTCTATTTTTTAACAATACCCAGTATTGCTTTAAAATAAATGATTTTTAGTGAACTATTTACAAGGTATTAGTAGGCATTAGTATTGTGTTAATTAACATTCAGTTTATAAATACCTTATACCTGTTGTACAATAACTAAAAGCCATGTCTGTATGCTTATAAGCCATGTAGAAAATATTTTTAGGGGGTATTTAGTAGTAACCTATATCATATGTAAATAATTATTTTACAGTTTGTTCACTGTGAACTGCAATATTTATCTCAAATGGCTTAATCGTAGAAATAGGTCCACTGCAGACCTGATATTGTTGACAATTGGCTTTTTGACATTTTTTAGCCTTGCATGTATGACCTGTAATCAGGTTTTTTAAATCAAGCAGTGGGTGGAGATGTGATGTGAGGTGAAAACAAAATTTTCCAGACATGCATGATTTAATTGAAATAAAACTTTGACTAAACTTATGATGAGGAAAAACCATTATAACATGGTTAATAGTCATTTTTAGACAATCTGCCCCCTTTAATCCAGATCTTTGATTGTCAAAATGTACACGCAAATTTATAATAGCTCAATATATAAGATTGACTTTGCCCATGTAAATGTTGTCTTAGTAGATGTGACACAAGCCTGTAATGCTGCACCAAATCGCAGAAGCAAGTTCCTAGTTTGTGAAATTTGTTCGCTGACAATGGCAATAAAACTTTGCTGATTCTGGTGAAGGTTAGTTAGTAAAAGGGTTTGGGCTGTTTGTCGATAGCCGGCATAGAGTTAGTACTTTATAAGCGCTGTGCCATGTGGCTTTTTAGGGCTCATTAACAGTTATAAAGAACTTGTAACCCATAATGAAAGATAATAATGTTCTATAAATGCTTGTAAACATGTAATGCTTATTCATATCTTACCAATAGTTTACACAAGTCAATTATTCTAAAGCATTATCCAAAAAAAGTCTCTGGTGTAGAATTTGGAGAATTTGTTGATTTTTTGCCATTTGATCTCATCCTTCTGAACTGAATTTTGGCACTTCATGTTTGCTGCCATGAGAGTCATTTTTATATCACTGTTTATACTTATATTCTTTCAATTATAATTATTGTATATTTATCATTAAAGTTTGTACAATTTACAACTTTCATTCTATTGCATTTATTCATCTCCTTCTGGTTATTCTTGCTCGAGTCATGAGTGTACTAGCAATAGGGAGCAGTTAATCGCAAAACACATATAACATATGGCATATAAGGACAAATATCAGTTCACATCCATACCTTCATTACAGACAAAGGCTGTGGCTAGAGGGTCACCAAAATCTGGTTAATATATGTTTCTTGAACTTAACAATCACTTAGAGCGATTACTAACATCAATGTTAGTAATCAGAGGGGCCGTTATCAGAAAAAAGATGATTTTGTTGTTTACATTTCATTTTAATAAATGCTCCAAAAATCTCATCATAATCAGATTTTGAGTGTGGATGTAACCACAGCCACTGACTTAACATGACAGCAGGAGAAAAGTACACAGTCTTGTAAATTTCAATCAAAAGAACAAAACACATATAATGAAATAATAAAAAGCTTTATTTCCAGCAGTTTACAAAGTCCTGCAGAAAGATCCTTTGTAGTTACAACAAGAGGGCACATGGTCATTTGACATCAGTATGAGCAGCAGCAAGTCTCAATTTTCAGCTTAGGGGCAGGGGGCTCAAGCTCTGGGGTCAACAAGGCAGAAGTGGTGCACTGGTAAAGAGTATTACTTTGTAAAACTTCACCAAGACTACAGCCTCATGGTTTCTGGTCCAAGTCATTTTGAATCAAACCCTTTTCTTACTGCTGTTTGATCTTGTCATTACAACATTCAGTATAACATGAGAATCAAACCACTGTACACCTATTAGTAATCAGTGCTATGCTACGCTGTGGTGAGCCCTGCTCCGGGCTCCTGCTCCACTCTGACAGGTTAAGGCCATAGTTTTGAACAGTGTGCATGTGTCAAGATTAGGCACTGTGCTAGTCATTAGCCTTTCTGCGAATCTATTACAGCAACCTCCAAAGTGCCACTGGCTTCATCAAACATTATAGCTATAAAAGATATGTGAACAGAAATCAAACTGTGACAAAGGAAAAGTCAAAATAAACAACATCATATATAGAATAAATATATAGTATTTACAAATTGCTTTGTGTGCTTTTCAAAAATAAATAGACGATGCATGACTTGCCTCTTATTGAAGTATTAACAACTATGCATGTACAGAGGCGTACTGCTGGCACCGGGTCAGTTAGTGAACAGATACTGAGTGAAGTGCACATGAGTCCAAACAGAGTCCATATAGAGATTTGTATATAACACTTGTATTTATAATGTCTTTGAGGACTGAAACAGTTGACTGTGGCTCCCCACAGGAGAGGACTGGTGTCACAGCAGCGTCCTCTAGTGTCCAAATGAAATAGTACAGTACATTCTGTATCTTGTATATGTCTGAGTCTGAACAGTGTTTTTCCACAAAATCTTTTAACACAATTAGAAAGATTAGACAAAAAGGAAAGACTAAAGGAACGGAATAGAAAATCATGACTTAATTTTTTGTTTACATTTTGTGATTTCAGGAACATTTTCAAGTTTCGCACATTCACACTATGTGCCCTGCACATGCATTTGGCTGGCCCCTTAAAACAGCACAGTGAAGTATTTATAACCATGCATCACATGCAGAGTTCTGCTAAGACTTTGCCTTTGGGCCAACACCTGTACTTGGTACAGTCTGTTCAATGGCTGTAACATTCGCTCACTGTCGCTGTATGTTTTTGTCTCACACTCACACAGTCTGGTGGCAGAAAGCTTTAATTACTCAGACTAAACACTTTGTGAAGCCATATTGACCAATCTGGAAAATAAACCTTCCATCTCAGGCACACCAGAAAATTGCATAGAGCTTATGTTGGCTCTGACAGTAGTTTGTCAGAGGATTGAAGTTTGAATGCAGATCCATACGCTGTGCTTGTGAACACATGCTCTGGTGGTTACCAGGGACAACAGCTGTCCTCAGGTGGGACAGCTCGTGACACTGTAGAGTACTGTGCTCGCTCAGCATTCACACACAGTAAAGAACATGTGCCTACAGAGTACACCATGTTCCCAACCAGTGCCTTGTTTATTTACACTTTAAACAAAAACAGAATACTATTGTTTGGGGTATTTTGTAATCATGTTAAGAAACAAAATGACAATTTGGTATTACAGTAACAATCATGGCAGAATCTGGTTAGGATTTTTTTTCTAGCCTTCATATTAAGCTACCGCCACACTTTCTGCCAATGATTATAACACAAAAATCTTATTTGTTTTCCAAATCCCACTAAGAAATTATTCAGGCTCTGGTGTGTGCCCTGTCCCCTATGGTACATAGCTGTAATCAACTCAGCCAGAGAGCTGTGAGCGTTCTGCTGTCAGCTCCTGCATCTTAGGCTTCTACTGAGAAATATAGCACTTGGTGATTAAGCGTTCCCTGTCTATATGTTATTATTCAAAGAGTTAGGCTACTGTCCCCATTGAAAAATAATGAAGACTTGCCCAAAACAAAATCAACACCATACTTTTGTACAATTAAAAGGCCACAAACAAATATGAGTAGTCTGTGGGCTGGACCCAGAGAGCCTTCTGCTGTGAAGGGTACAGTCAAATGCCCTGATATCTTTGAGATCCTCAAAGGAAGCATCACACAAGTACACTTCCACCAGAGACCTGCTGAAGAATAGCCCTTTTCTGAGGAGGTCCAATCAAAACATTGGCACTGTTGCTTCTCATGCAAGCCCAGCTTTAATTGTATTATTTGTGCATATCCGTGCCTTCAATTGCCCACATTGCTGTCCTTGTCTCCTAAGAAGAAGCGCATGTGGAAGCAAAGGGCCAAGAAACCTGTCCCGAGCAGGTCCCCCAGAGCTGTGAGGTACGGAATGGAGAAGTTATCAGGGTCCATCCCACGCCCCCACATCCAGTGGACCATCCAGTCAGCCAGGTAGAGCAGGATGATGACCTGTAACACACAAACTGTCAGACTGGTAGCACAGACAGAGGCTATGGTTCTGGAGGCATGCACGTACCTGCAGCAGGGCAGCAGCCAGATAGAAGGAAATGAAGATAGGTGTGAGAGTGGTGTGCCCACCCCTCAGTGAGTTAATGGTGTAGAGGAAGACCAGGTGTCCTGGAGCAACCAGCAGGAAGAGCACTCGAGCCGAGCGGGAGTTCACAGCTGCAGAAAAACATGTGTAAAGCAAAAAATAAAAATAAAAATAACAACAATACTGCTATTCCTCACTCACTGGAGCCAAAGAATGTAGTGCATGGTGTAGGGCACTTCCTAGGGGCAGGGTTTGGGTCCCCCATGGGTAAAGCATTCATATGGAGGTACGTGGAGATCCGACTAGCCTGGACCGCTACAAGGTTACCTCCAACACCTGGAACACATCAAACCCACAATTACAAACGTTCATTCAAGTTATTAAGATAGACTGCACTATACAATATACTAAAGGGTTTCAGGCATTAGGATTTCTTCCTGATTTAAAGGATTTTGTGAGGACCTTTCCCCATTAAAAACATAATAATATTATTATAATATTTTGATTGGAACTGCACTATTGGTATAACAATGGAGGACCATTGCCATGCCAAAGTCTTCAAATCAGGAAAAAATCCTTATGCTTGACATCAGACAAACAACTCCTTCCTGATTTGAAGGACTTTGTGAGGACCCAGTGAGGACCTTTCCCCATTCAAAATATATGATATTTTCATTTGAATTGCTTAATAGCTATGACCACAGAAGGCAGTTGCCATAGCTTGAAACTCCTAAATACAGTATCTTTTCCATGTGTACTATAAACACCATTTGAATTTTTATATCGAGGTCAAAAGCCACTTACCATTGATGACTGGTGTGAAGACCGCCATGCCAGCAAAGTTTGGATTGGTAACAGTTTTATCAAGTATCAGACCCCCAACACTGGGAATGAAAAATATAAATAAATAATGATGCCTTTAATATTTTAAGCCAGTATACTCTGCAGTACTGCACCTGCTGATGGCCATGGCGATGATGACTGGCTCCCAACCGGAGTAGAGCACTTCTCTGGTGGAAGGAATTTTCCTGGCTATGAAAACCCACAGCGGACACATGGCCACAAACGCCGCACACACCAGAGGATTGGCGTAGTCATTGTACTCTGCACAACACAATATGAACTGTTTTGTTATAATGTTTGTGACTATGCTAATAGAATAAGCCACATGAGATTTTATTAATTTAAACATTTAAATATAGTAATTAGTTAAGTTCATAATATATCCTGTTGGAGGCAGTGTGGCTGCCTCACTGGCTATGAATGTGCCTCATATCTCATAGAAGCAGACAGAGCACTGCGGGAATGTGTGAGAGCACCAGACACCAGCTGTGTTTTTGTGCGTCTGACCCAAAATAAGCCAAATCAGCTCAGTATAGTACCTTGCTGTTGCATGAGCACAGTTCACAATCTTTTAGAGTCACATATACACAAGTGTGTTTGTGGCTTTAGAAAAGTGCCAATGTTTTGTGGACATAGGGATGCTGATTTTGCTACCACAAATCAACAAGAAATGGTCTAGATATGGTGGGATGGAAATAACTGCTCAGTACACACATAGTAACTATATACCAACTCCAGTCAACTCTAGTGCCTGATACATAGTGTGCATGGCTTTTGTGTTAAAGCATGAGGCCATTCATATTTAGGTGTTTTGGAAATGTTCTACATTATTTTTCAAAATATATTAAAGTGAATATGGATTTCTGACATGTTTATGTCTGTACCTAGTTCTTTGTATAGTCCAGTTGAGATCCCAGCAAGGAGGGACAGTGTGATCAAATCTCCCAAACTGGCAGCGATGGGAGTAGCCACATTATCTGGGTTAATGCCAACTTTCCTGGATGCAATGATGACTCCGATCATAATGAGCCCTAGGAGTGAAGGAAGACAGGACACGTTTGTAAAGAGTGCTGGAGTGAATGTATTCTATCACTGATGTTGTACTGTCGTGACTGGAGCGGCACACTTACCTAGCAGCAGAGAGGCGATGAAAGCTGTGGCTACACTGGAGGCACACAGCAGCACAGCGTGGCCCAGTCTGAAGTGCCCCTCTGGGATCCAGCCAAAGATCACCGCAGCGATGGACGCCAGGAAGCCCACCACTGTGGCCTGAACCTGAACAGAATCACGGGCTCAGTCAAGTGACATGTGATTACATTATGGAGCACCCATCTGACTATTTTAGGCCTTACACATTCAGACTTGTATATCAGAGAGTAATAAGAGCAGCAACGTGACCCCGTGAGAGTGCATGCTGACCCTAAATAGTCTGCTAGCACGGTTAAAAGTGTTCTTGGAACTAAGGCTAATATTATGTAATTACACGACCAAAGGCTATCACAGGGCCACATAAGACATGGCCATATTTATTATGAATTACTGCATCAAAGAATAGAGCCTGATTTGGGAAGCAGAGAGTGTCAGTGTTTAGTCATAGTATTTACTGTACTCATGAAGTGTTATGAAAAAGCCTAACTGATTGGAAACAAACAAGTATATGGTGTATAAAGTGATTACATTGATCTATTGTATTCTTTTTGATAGATATTAGCCCCAGATTTGAGTCATTGACCTGATAGTTTGAATTATAAATGTGGTGGGGAGAGTCTATTTGCTGCCATTCTGTGTGTAACCTGAGACATCATTCATCTGGCCCTGTAACTGAGTAAGTCATGTCATTATGTGATTCCTGCACTAACTTCATTGGGGACTGTAAGCAGGTTTGTGCGGAGGACATAAACAGCTGACTTGACTGTAGAAGTCTTTACCTGAATCAGGGCCAGGTTTCCCATGATCATCTTCCACATGTCCTTAGTAGTATCCATCTGTCCGATATTAGCCTGGGGCAGAAGAGCACACATGGGTCAGACACTACAGCGTGCACACGTCCATGTACGCGGGTGTCAGTGGACAGCTTGTTGTTTGTTGTCTTTTGAGCCGGCAGAACAAAAACATGACAGTTCTCAGGACAAAGCTGCTTTGATGCTGCCAGCAGCACTTATCTCATCTGTCCTCTGGCACACTCGCGCACGCTCTCGTCTTCTGCTCAAGTGGCTGTGGCTACAGTGGCTCCCTGTTTGCCCAGAGCACTGATCCCCCAGCCTGTCCACAATCACACTAACAGAGAAACTGCCTTCTCTGTGTCATTATTTACATATGCATTAGGAACTCCGGCATCCGGGGATCTGCCACATACTGGCTTTGTGTTCAAAAAAAGTATCAGCTGCTTAATACTATTTTCAAACTACTATTTATTAATATAGTATGGGTTTCAAACATTTTGAAAGATTAGGACTCTTGAACTTAATAAACAAAACATTAAATCATTTGAATGGTGAAAGGTCCTCAAAATGTCACCTACAACAGGAGGCTCATGAATAGATAGAAAGTCGTTGGTTCAGTTCAGTAGCTGTCATCGATCTCTGTCTTCCAATCTAGCTGCACCACTATGAGCTGGTAAACTTCCTTGGTAACCTCAAGGATGTTCATTGTAAAGATGTGAGGAACAATTGTCACATTATATATATTTGATATGCCCTGTGTTGCTTCCCTGGAAATGTTGTTTGGTAGACAATTACTATGTGTTTAGAAGGCTTCAGATATTGGTACAAAAAAGTCCCCTGTTAGCAATAAATGGAAAAACCTGAAAACCTGGAAAAAGTCCAAAAGAATGAGAGCAGGTGAAGTCAAACCTCTCCTAGTCGACCAAAGTGACTATATAGGATTTTTCCCCAATAATAAGCACATTAGGAAACTTGCAGTGCTCTTAATCTGCTGATAATTAGCAGTGATGGGGAAAGAAACCTGGTTGTGTTGAAGTGGAGAGCTTTAGTACCAGGTCTGCCAGTGACCTACTTTGACACTAAAGAATAAAATATGGTGTGTTTAGAAACATATCTGATGCAAATACATGGAGTTTTATGTATGGTTCAACTTTTCTTAAAAGCACCATGCTCAGATTTCATAGACTTCATAGACTACAAGCGTGCCAATTTGATAAAAGTGAAGAGTTTCCGTGCAAATGTGATAATCGTAGATTCATGCTGAGGGCCACAGTTAGCAATGCTAATCAGCTTTGTCAGTTGTTTTCCACAGGCCAGTGGAAAGAATGTGAGTATTGCTGTGCTTTAAATGAACACCTGACTAATTGTGTACTGCCTCTTTAACTGTAGTAATGTGAAACTGAACTTTACAGTTCTTATATAGCTAAGCATTTGGCTAAACAACTATGGGCTACCCCAAATGGACAGGTAAAAGCTCCATGACAAAACAGAATGTGTTTCATTAAAAAGCATGTTTTTACATGTAAAGTTTTAGCAACTCCACAAAATCCATCAGTCACTCAAACAGGTTTGGGATGCTGTTGATGTAAAGATAATGACTGGATTGGTGGCACTGTCAATATAGTTTAGTACAGAAATGTGCAGATTTTGGGAATATGAAAGGAGATAAGTACTTTTTGAACCTCCAGGTGTCCAAGTAAAGACAATGGTCAGTGCAAAGGGGGCAGGGACGTTGCTATCAGGTGTGTTCAAAAGCTAGTTTACCTTTGTCAAAACAACCTCTGAGCCCTGCAGCCTAATGGGGGTCAGTCTCAGGGTAACAGATTGGGTAATGTTGACTAAAGCAGGTGATAAGTGTGAGCCTCACCGCTGTGGAGAGTCGAGATGCCAGAGTCATCTCCAGGTTTCCCTTTAAACCAAGCAGCGCCGGAACCAGGATGAAGACCTCCGATACTTCTGTGAACACGGTCCAGTGCTGCACAAACAGACAAAAACAAAAACATAAGACATTTAACAGAACCAAAGTGTCTTCACTGGGAGTGAAGCAGGGTGTCTATGTGACCTACATTATTGATCCTATAGGAAACTGGACCCAATCTGTGTGGACCTGTGCACCATGAATCATAGAGCATTTCTACTGCACAAGCAACATTATACTTGCAATGCAGTAAAACCTACAATAATGCAATTAAAGTTATGCAACAAAGTCAGGCAGTAGGTCTGGGAAATAAACACTGGAGGTAAAACATTATAAGATATAATCATCCTAGATATTCTGCAGCTGAGCCTCCATTAGAGTGCATGTGCTGATTGCAGGTTTGTGGTCTGCTGTGCTGCTGCCAAAAACTATGTGCTTACAGAGATGCGGGTCATTGATTTTTGCCCAGTAAAACTGCCTGTCTTTGGACCAGGTCTCATAGGCCCACAGCACTTACTCTCTGGTATATCCTGAGCTAAATCAATACTCAGCCATGCTGACACAACAGGACAGAGAAGGACACGAGTGTGTAGGAAAAGAGGACCTGACGTCTGGCCCACATTCTTTGATGCCTCCCTCTGTCTTCACTTTCTCCACATTTGTACTAGAAGTATAGTCCTACAGGCTGCATTGGGGGTTACACTCCTGTCCTGACACATCAATATACTACGCACAGCTTATTCAAATGTTAAGCCAAGCAGGCTCTTGTGAACAGCTCTCCTGTCTTTCAATGTTGCATGTTTTCAGCTTTTCTCTGTGCCTCTCTGCTGCTGTCTCGGCACCATCTCTCTTTGCTCCCTGTGGTGATATATGTTGTTGTCTCCATGGACCGCTGGCTGAAGGCCAATTCAGCCCTCCCTTCCCATGGCCACCTCCTCCGTTCTAGGAACTTAACTGGTCAACCCCAGGTCCTCTGTGTACAGACCTATAGGAGCTCTGGTATGTACGCGCCACAAGGGTCAGGTTGCCCAGTTGAGTAACATGTCCCTTTTTTATATGTGGTGACTGTAGTTGCCATACACAGTAGGAAGCTGAAACTGATGGCATGCAAAGTCAGTATGCCTGTGATAGCATCACAGATGGTACGGACGTCACAAGACGGGGTGGTTTCATCTGCAGTTTGAGTTTGCAAAATAAGCAGGTGGATGTGGGTTAATCTCTTTGAGGAGTTAAGTCACCAACATATCATGTATACATTTTCAAACCCAAACTCTCCAGTGCAACCATGTCACTCACATCTTCAGCACAACGAGTAGCATGTTGTAGGTTGACACTTGGGATAATATATTATAGATGTTTTTCAAATGCTAAATTGGAAACCTGTACCACTTAGTAAAAGTCTGGTGTCTTTTCTTAACTTGAGATCAGTCAGGATCTAGCAGTAGACATAACGCATCACTTTGAGACACACAGCCCACACTCTGGTTTTACAGTGGCTCTTATGCACAAGCCACCAAGTGGATGTGGCCAGACGTAAACAGTTTCTAGTGGGCAGTAGACGCTTGGCCTGTGCCACAGCTTTGTGTCTACTATGATTTCCTGTTTACTGGTCCCTTTATTTTAAACGGTTTGTTTTTGAGTGTGAGACTCCAATTTATTTTGTTGTTTTATGTCTAGACATAGCACCACGTAGGGTGAGGCAAAGACATGATATTTAGAAACTATGTGGAAACTTTTGCTGAAGTAACCTTTGAGTCCCACTGTCATGTGTGTTACTGCTTTTGGTGGGGATATATACTTTCAGGTCAGTCTTCTGCCAAGTCAGTGAGCACAACTATGCCGACACCTCAGTTCTCTATACCAATCTGAATGCAATCTGGGCCAGCCTCTAGTGGGAATGAGGCCAGGCCCTCCTTCAGCGTGTGGTCAAGTGACCAATGTTAAAGGGGTCACATTTTGTGCAAAAAAAATATTTTAGGGAGAAATGCCAAATGCCTTCCAAGACACAAAGCTGAATGATCAGAGAAACACCTTAAAGCAACAGTACTTAGATTGCGTAACTATCACCAAACTAAGGCGGTGAGACTGTGAAAGATAGTAATAGACAATTACTTTACTGCAAGGTCGGGAAGATTAGTTTAGTCAGCATTTCAGGGTCATTAGGGCCAAAGTGTTTTAGGATGATTATCATTTAGCCAAAGGGTGCTCATAGTGGGCTTTGGTGTAAGGGTGGGCACTACACCTTCTTCTTTTGCGTTTTAACAAAATTTCCTAATGTTTTGGAAAGTGGAGAGACTGGAGCAGCGTGGTGTCCAAGTGGAGGCACTGTGAACACTTTTGACCTCAAACCTCTGCATTCCTGGATTAGTGAGAATACCTAACCACACGGTGACACAGACTGCAGTACCACATTATTGTTTGTTTGTTTGAAGCTATGAGCTGCCTTATAAGGGGTGCAAAAACATTCTCTTCTCCTCTCTCTGAGCTGGGTGCTGTGCTCCTCCATGTTGGCGTCAGTGAGAATGCGCTGTCTCTGGGCAGCCTGACACCTACAGCTCTATCTTCATCACACTTTGTCACTTATGACCTCTCATCTTAGTTAGTTACTTCCTGTTCTATGGAACTTGTTTGTCCAAGAGATACTATGCATACTAAACAGTTCATTTAATTATTGAAAAAATTAAATATAAATGTGTCATATTAGTATAAACACTGCCCTCTATTCACATCAGTCACAAGAGATGGTGTGATGTTATACGATATGTGTCAACCTCATGTAATTACTGTAACTTACAGCCCTATGGCCGCACATGCACATACTACAGCTCACTCAACCAGTTCCCCTGAGAACTCTGCTCTGACTAATACTGAGGTGATTTGAGAAATACGAGTGACACTAAACACTTTACATATATTTTAACCTTTGCAGAGTTGTGATGGAATATCTCTCTATGTCCCAAACCGAGGATGTGAGTGTAGGCATTTAGTGCTACCTTCCAGTTGTCCTGATAAAGATACAGAAAACTGCATTAACTATTACAAAACTTAAGGAGCCACTAAAGATAAAAACTCTTCATATTACCTTAAATATCCCTAACACATTGCCATAACCATTATTCATGAACGATTTTAGATTCAAAAAATTACTTACCTGTACAATGTCCAGGACCATCCCAGCTGCCACTGTCCCGAAGCCAGCCAGCAGGAAAGGGAAGACCACCTGCAGTCCGATGGAGAAAGATGTCTCCTTGAGCGGTGCTGGGGGCTCCGGGCTCTGGTCCATACTGGTGTCATCACTCTCATTGCTCTGGCTGGCGTTCTCTAACAAAGCGTCCTCCTCACGCTGGCCCTTTGCATTGGCCAGGCACTCCATGGCCACCACAATGTCTGACCTCTCTTCATCCTCTTCATTCTCATTGACTCTTTCAGGGAATGATGTGACTTCTTTGAGTTCAAACTCACCCCCAGTCTCCGGGGCCAGCTCGTCGGGGTCCTTGGTGAGGATGACCGGGTGGACTGAGCAGTTGGAGTTGAGGTAGGCTGGTGTCAGTGCGCCTCCCTCCTTCTTCACGTCAATGGCCCCAGAAGACATGTCCATGTCGGGGAGTTTGTCCTGATCTTTCGACCAAAGTACCATGCGGAAGCCTTTGGAAAACTATTGACTTAATCAAAATGGTATACTCGCCTTGTCAGCCCTTTGACAGTTCAAAGATGGTTCTGGCCCTTTGCTCTGGTTTTGAACCTGGCCACACAAACTGGTTTATCCCATTAAAAGGCTAAATGGTAGAGGTGGTCACTCTTGACAGAGAAAAGTGCTCTGTAGAAAAAAAAAAAACTGCAGCAAGGCACATGCAGTAGAGCATCTGCCGTGTTCCTGACGGTGCTTTGGCAGTAGAACCAGTAAGTTCTCCATTCACTGCAAAATCCACAGGTCAGGCTGGCCACAAATACAAAAAGGCATGAAGACTGATTGAAACTATAGGCTTGAAAGCAGAAATCTCTTCCAATCACTGAGAGTCCACCCCAGACTGAGTCAGGTGTGAACTGGTCAGACAGCAGTGCAGACTGGTCCTGCTCACTGCCCAGTGAGCATGGGCGACTGGGAGGGTCTCACCTTACAACACGTGGCTGCTGGGAGGTCCTCTCAGGAGATATTTAAAGGACTGCAGGAGGAGGATTGAATTACCAAGTTGCAGAAAAGTAGCCCCGAACCACATAGAGCTGTTACCTGGAAAAAAGAGATCTGGATTTAGTCTGATATGACACAAGTCTGTAAGATTAGAACAAACAAAAATGATGTTTATTTTACTACTACAGTGAAGTTGTTTGTGGGATTCAATCACATGACATTTTCCCATTATGGATAACGATTACATTTTTGACCATTAAAAATAATGGTCCTAGCAGTTCATCACTTCAACCCTAAGTGAAAGATGTGAAACAAACAACAGCCTAGAATAAGGTTTAGGCCTATACATAAGTGGTCTGTGTTACAAATAATAAGCTAAAAGACGTTATTCTGTCAGCATGACTACTTTTTCTTACGTAAATGATATAATGGTAACGGTGAGTGAAGTCAATGTAAGGTCAAACATCCCAAATGTTCTTCCTGGTACCTAATAATAGTAAAACAATTTCTACTCTACTATTAGAAGACATGCCGCTACATCTTCTAGGAAAGTGACAATGGTTTCAATCCACTACTCCACAAAAGCAAAAGTAATTTCAAAATAAAACTATTGGTCTGCTTCTTATAATTAACTATATATTTAACTGGGCCCAATTATAACTAGAAGACATAACTAAACAGTAACCCTTTTAGATTTTCTCTTTGTGGTGGAGATGTAACTATTGTTGATGCACATTAAAGTGAAAAGTTTTCCTTCTACTCCACTTTAAAACGCACGGACAAAACACACAACAAAACAACACAAAACTTTAAACATTCCGATGCATTAGGATTGATTGCTACGTACAGCCCATTTGAAAATGCCCCAAGCGGACCAATAGGTAAAATGTGCATAGTTCTATATTGAAATCAAGCCTCAAGTGCTTCCGACTAAACTGTGCGTCTTGACGCAGCATGCACTACCCGCATGTTGCGACATCCGCACGCAGCCTCGGCTTTTAGTTGCTGAAACAATCCTCTGCTTAGTAGTCAAGACCAATACCGGCCGAACTCAACATAGCAAAGGCGTAAATTAGTGCTCCCCTGGTCAGCGCTGAATAGGCAAGCCCTCCTTTCTATTCTACTGCTCATTTAAGCGAGGCCAGAGGGCTCCGTGTCCCAGCACCCGGCTTGAGTCCGTGTCACTGCCATAGGCCCACGAGTGGGGAACACATGAGAATGAAGGCTGAGTGAACGCCTCTTATACCGTATGGCATTTATCTCTATTACGCACTTGCCTTGAAGTTGATGCGCAGCAGTGAATCAAATATCAAATTGCATTTGGATGCCTGACCTGGACAAGTATCGGACTAAATTAAATGAGTAGTTAGTTACCTGGCGTGCTGAATAGTATAACACAAGGCTCCGCAGCTGTAACCACGCTTCTTGGTATCGCGTAGCCTTCAGGATGAGATGTGGAAGCCGGTGCGCACACACGCTCCAAGGACCGGCTCTGCACAGCTGCCTTAATAGTTATCCGCGGTTAATGGTTAACCCTCCCTCCCTCTTGATGCGTCCCAAAGCCCGTTACCTTGTACAGTCCAGTGGCCCCCTCCGCAAGGCTTCTTCCTGCGCATCTACAGTACCGCCGTCCGGTGCAGGGGGCCACGAATCCACAAGGCGGGCCCTCCCTCCACTCTCCACTGACGTACAGCCCTCCCCTCACCCCCACACAGCTCAGCCTCTCGTCTCCCTCTCTGCCCCATGTGTGGAAACTTAAGTGCGCGCGGTGCCAGTCTCCACAAGCTGCTAATTTACTATCACGACCCGGATCATAGTTTTAATTTAACAATAGCCCTAGATTTCTCAATAGATGAACTTACAGGCTGACTGAGTAACGAGCGTAAAGAGGAAACATGGTCACACATTTACCAAAATATGTTTTTGCTCCAAGTTTCCGTTTTATTTTTCTTTTCATTTACAGTTATACTTATACAGTTATAGGCTACGCACTCGCCTTTTTGGTCACGTCAGATTTCACCCCATTGCCCTATATTTTATGTTAATTTCAAATAAAGAAGACCTGTTCCTAAGTAGCCTGCCTAGTGTGGAATCATTTTGATTTCTGGGCTCTTCCTTTGTTTAAATAAATTATGAATTTATTAAGTTCTTGTTTTTTATATGAGAATAAAGGCACAAACATTGAAGATGGAGCAGCACAACATTCTAAGCATGATAAGTTTTACTTTGACTCAAATGTACAGTTTTGAGTCATGCCGTGCTGCTCCCATCTCTCCTGACTGTGTTATTAGCATGCATCTATGTTCACATCTATGTTCACCATAGCCCCCAGTGTTACAGTGCTAATAATGACCCAGAGGAGATGAATACCTGTTGCTACACAGCATCAGCTGCAGTGTGGACATTCAGTAGAGTTTGAAAATCCCACAGAGGAAGGACCTTGAATCAGTCATCAGCGTCAGCAGTGTTTAGAGGACAAGAAAAGTTCCATCAACAGCATGTTGTAGTGGAGTGGTTGGGTTTCGAAACATTTACGCTTTTTCATAGTTATCAAGACACCAGAATCTTCCATTACAAACTCTCTCCATTAGCCCATCACATGTGACCATGCAAGTCAATAAAGAACAAGTTCCATGCATCCTTCCATGCCTATACTTGCCATTATGTATTATGTAAACATTTACAAGGAGAAACTAATGTATAAAACTAAAACTAGGCCTACAACTGTCCCAGTAGTTTGTTTTTAACTTTAGTCCCAAACTGTGACGTAACAAAGTTGTATTAAAACTTTTAGTTAACTGCTGGTGCTAACTTTTGTATTATTATTATTTCCGCTGCAGTTTTTGTCATTTCCAAGTAAAATTTTAACCACTTATCTTGCATAAAATTATTTATTTAAAAAATGCTAGATGCCAATTGAATAACATGTATATCTCAAGCTTAGCAATGAGCCGGGATGCTCATCCCATTATTCCTAGTTTATGTAGGTGTATATTCCCTGTCTTTAAACAGTGTGTGTGTGTGTATACTTGGTTAGTGACCTGGTTCAAGGAGATGTTCATTTTTATGAAATATGTTTGAGGGCTTCCAACTGTGGGTGAGGTGATATGAACCATTGTGGTACAATATGATCTTCATTTTTAAAAATGTTTGTGAAATCAAGGCCAATTTAGGTCAATATTAACTTTTTAAGCCTGTATTAACTTTCTAAGCCTATTTGTTGAGTACAAATAGCGTGTGATAAACAGGTATGTCTTCTATATAATCATCATGGGTTTTTCATATATTCCATACCTTCACTGAATGAGGTTTATGCTTGTGGCTAAGCACAGCAGCTCACAGTTCCTTTTGAACTGGAGCTGTATGTGATGACATTTACATGAATGAGACCCTAAGAACATAATGCCATATCCGTCAAAGGATTTCCAATGGAAAATGTTTCAACATTCATTCTGACAGGGGCTACACTAAGTGAAAGTGTACATCATTGTAATTACAGTTAATCAGTTCATAGAATGTTCAGCAAAATGCGTATTTAAATTAAAGTATTAATGCTATAGGTCTGACTGCTGGAATGTTGTCAGAGCGAATGGAAACTCATGGGTTGTCCTTAAGAAGATTTGAGCCTAAGAGGATTCCTTTGAGCGTTAGCACCCATGATATTGCCTAGGTACTCTTTCATTACAATGGCAAGATGGCTGCTAAAATTGGTTCTACATCAAACATTTATGGATGTCATGGTCAAGCTTTTTTCAGAACACTCATATTCCCGGGCTCTTCTCCTGAACCAGAGAGTGAGGTGAGAAGGAAAGCCTACACGGCAAGGGCCTCAGCGGCCTGGGTAGAGCCGCTGTCCCTGGCAACGTCAGGCGCTTTGTGCCAGTTTGGGCCACTTGTGTCCCAGAGCTTCTTTGAGCCCAGAAGAATGTCGAAGAGTTGGATGTGTTCCCCTAACTCAGGATGAATGGCTGTCCACACACTCTCCTCCAGCCTCTCTGCTCCAGTCTTTCTGCTACTCACACAGTATGCACCACTTTGTACTGTGTTTTGTTTGGTTAACATAGAGAAAACTGATCACCTGGAATTTTCTCTGTCAAAAGTAGGGGCAGTATCCGCACAAGGTCAAAACAAAAGTTCCTCTGCCACATACGTTAAAATAAAATATTAACATTTTGTACGTCAGACTCACAGCACTGTTTTGGTGCTCTAATTTTCCCATGCCTGTGAGCTGACATTGAGCTTGGGTGCAGGTAATAGCCACAATAAGCATTAGGTATTGTTGCCAACAGTTTCCTATCGCAATCACATGCTAGCACCATGTGACTGGAAATATGTGACTGGCATGGCTTTATCTAGACCAGGGCACAGTGGATGACTATGCCTGAGCACACTACTCATATTTCTGAGGCTGCAGCAGCTTAATTTTAAACTCTGTTTGCTGAATGATACATTTTTAGATCTTTATTGTTAAACAAAACAAATATTCTTGTCTGATCAATTAACATTTTTAAGATGTATGCACAAGATGTATTTTGTTAAATGAAAATGACATATGGTATGTACCTATTCAGGTGGAGAATCCCCCACTTGCTTGTCTCCATGGAGATGCTATTGCTTTGTCTGGAGTGTTCCAGTGTGGCATTAAACTTATCTATGCACCAGGCCAAGTTACCGGTCATTTCCGCTCACAGCTGGAATGCATGTTTTGAATAAAAATAATTTAATAAATAAAATAGAAATGTTTAATGTCATGCTGTGAAATGTTACACACAAAGGGATAACATCTCTGTGGAGACAAGCAGGTAGCAGCGCTACTAACCTTTCACCAGAAAGGTTAGTGCACCTTTAATACAGTCATAAACTGTAACCAAAAAGCTCACCTTCAAATATACAATGTAAAACAGGAATAGAAATGGAAAATGTGCTGACCTCTGACCCCTTGGCCATGTAATAGACTGAGTGTCACTTTTGGAAGGACAGCAGAGGCCAGAGTCAGACAGGAAGATGTGATAATGGCTGGTTACTTATTGAGTCCTAAACTCTGTAACATGGACGTGCTGCTGTAAGTGGAGCAAACATCAACCCGTGGGACGTGTCATTAGAACAGGACGTTTGTGTGTGTTTCCATGGGCAGGTGAAGAGTAACCTCCAGCACCTCTGCATAGCTCACCCATTACCCCGAGCAGACATCACTGCCCCCTCACTGACTAGCCAGTTTGTCTCAGGTCAGAAAGAGAGTGGGCCAAATCTTCTATAATTATACCTTTGATATCGTGTTGCTCAGATTAGACTCAGATTAGTCAACCAATCAGGGGGTCAAGAGTTGAAACTAGAGGTAGATTATTGGGGATATTGGTATCAGTCCAATATTGAAACTTTAGCTGATATCTGGCATCATTATTTTTTTCTGCACTGCCCCAGTCACTGCCTACGTGTCATCAGTGCATCAGATTTGTCTTTTTGAACAGACTCACGTTAGTATAATATGGCTGTATGTTTATACAAACATGCAACAAATTATATCACTGCTATATTTTTTCACAAAAGTGAAAAATGTATCTTTGAATGTTGCTGTGCCCCTTTGCAAGACACTTCACCAGTATAAGATTGACTGTGTAACTGGTTTGCTCTAATGGTTCTGAAAAAGAACGGGAGCAAGTTGGAAAAAAAAATCTGAAAGTTACATTTTATGGTCAAATACATACGGCATTAGCCAGAACTTAACTGTAAAAATCTGTAACACTTCATAATAACTGCACTTTTAATAGTCATAATAAAGCATGAACTAAGATTGACTTCATAATGAACGAATTGCTTATTAAGAATGATTAATGCTTAGTAACTACTTAATTGATCCCCTATGAAGTTAATGGATGGGAACTAGAGAATTGCATCAAAGGTATCATACCATCCTCTGTCCGCTACTGTAGTTTGACCCCCACAGCCTTTAGACTCTGTTACATAGTAGACTGTACAAATACACTTATATAAGAGGTTTGAAATATGAACTTTTTTGAGAACAGAAGTCAGAATATACTGAAAAATCAATAAACCAGGACACTGTGCCATGTTAATTTTTGGACCAGCATTTCCCAATGTTTCTACAAGTTTGCACATTTTATTATTAAGAAAGAAAACCGTTTAAAGGTCCAACAAAATAGCTAGGTTCAATTCCTGATTTGATGCAATCACAATTAAAATTTAAAATATAATGTAATGTTTTGTCATTAACCTATAAATGAGAATCACACTGAAATATTTTGATCCTCTCTGTACAATAACTGCACCACTCAGGCTGAAGTGGACTTGGCTACATTATGTTTACAAAACTGGATTTCCGTGATGGATACTGTCATATTTTTGTAATTTGATGCATTGCTACACCCCTAGTAGAGAACTTCAAAAACAACACCGCATCTAAAATAAAACAAAGTCCAAAACAAGAAAGGAAAAATGTGTTAAACTCAACTGTTATAATCCAATTTCCAAACGCACTATACCCTGCCAGTTCCAACCAGACTTAGTTGACAGATGCTCTGCTTTCAGCTCCTGCTATTACACAGTAAAATCTGACCCATGAGAACCAGAGTATTTAAGTAAGTAAGTATCATTGTAGAGGCGAACTCACTCAAACACAATGATCAAAAGATTCTTTTTTTACTAATACCATGCAAATTGAAACCTGAATTAGATGATCAAGTACCACAGAAGTCCTTGCATTTTAGAAAATGAACTGTGTTTTGAGTACCAAATCAAAGAAGTAGTACAGAGTATTTGGAATCGGAATGCAGTTAGGCTACTCAAAATTAGTACTCTACATACGTATTATTTGTATACGTTTTTCCCAACACTGCTCATATAAAAGGTTGACTGACAACAGCAATTTTGCCAATCTAATAATACAATGGCAAGACTTTATCAACTACAACGTCCTCAGTCACTATGACAGCTACCTCCTGAGGTAAACAAATATCACCTGTACTTCCAGCCATGTGTACCCTGAATCACTTTGACAGAATTACAGTAATAAGCTCATACAGAGTAAAAACTATTATCCAAAAGCCTTACTAATGATTATGTAACTTGTGGGCACACTGTTATTTTGCTCAAGGATTTTTAACCCTAACCATACAGCAAGACGTAAGCTAATGCTATTTCAAACTGTGAAGTATAAAGCAGGTACCTTCTTGGTCTATGCTGTGAAGGATGTATAGCCAACAACCTCATTTATCATTTCCACGGATGGTTGAATATCCTAGTGTTTTCTGTGTGATTACTGCCACCTAGAGGATAACGCGAGTAAGTTTGAAGGCAGAGGGGCATTTTCCTATATGAACAAGGTTTTCAGGTTAAGAAGTTTAGTATGCTTTTGTGTATTTTGTTCATAATGCTTTGGCCCAACTTCACACATTAGAAACACAACAAGAACAGCAAAGGAAATATATTTTGTTTGCATAAAAAACTAAAATGCAATGTTCTGCAATTTCACTGCTAAACATATGATTCAATTTTGTATCTAAGTGACAAAAAATATTGAAAGGAAACTGTCTTTTTTGTTTCTAGCCCAGGGGCAAAAATAGTGGCACGCTGGGGCAGGTGCTTCCTGCTTATAATGGTTTTACACAAGTCTCCAGCAGCTCAGACCTTCAGAGAGGGGCTACTCTTGAGCCATACTGCACTAGACACAGAATAAGACAAACGGGATATAAACACATTGCATTTATTGGACAGAATATCAGTTTATATTCTGAGTAGTACAAGTTTCGTGAGGCTGTATGACATGAGTTACTAGAAGAAAGTTTGGAAGATGGATTACCTTATACTTCCTGTGCTACAATATTAGGCCCACAGTTACCCAGTAGAGGGAGACTTGGGTGTTTTAGCACTACACAGCACATTTCACAGCACTAGGAAAGTGTATTGCTGCAGAATCATATCAAAACAACCTGTTCCTACACAAGTTGTGTTTTTTGTTGTTTTTTTTTTTGTTTTGTTTTACAATTACGGATGACATTAATTGCACAGTGATTGTCACAGATACAAAAATGTAACAGTTTCTGCACTACACAAAATGCTGCTTATGTATTTAAAGTGTGCTTACTTCTTCTTCTTCTTCTTCTTCTTCTTCTTCTTTGTCATTACAGTCATCTTCCATAGTATTCAAACATATGCATCTTATATAAATCCTAACTGTGCAAACTTTAACTATCAAATTTTCATGCATATCAAAGAATCTTATTAACTGTCAGCAACTTCGGACAAATGGTGTTATGGTACGTGGAGGTCTTATAAATCAGCCACACATTAAAAGATATACTATGTAACTTTTCTGGTGGAAGGTCTAACACCTTGTCTCAATGCCTCAATGTTAGTTCTTTGCCTGGAATGTTCTGCAGTACGCCAATAAAACTTCATGAAGACAGGCAGGTGTGCTTTAAATGATGTTCTTAGACACAATAAATATAATTAAATAACAAGAAATCACATGTCAGTTTGATACGCTAACCCCAGCTACATGGCGAAATATCAACATAATGCATCAAGTATAGAAACCAAAAGTCACATGTAACTTTTTACAAAATCTTTAAATAAATGTATTTTTTCATTTGAATTTTCTAAGAATATTTTGGACATTTCCAACAGTGTGCAATGTGCATTTGAGAGAGAAGTTATCATGAAACCTCTTAACATGGCGGTGAGTTAGGCTCCAATTCAGCACACAGATGGTTCACAAATAAACATGAACAAATTGCGGAGGGCTGCATATGTGCTAATAACTCTATACGCTGAGAGCTATAGGCTACAAAATAGTCTCCATGAATGCACTACAACATACAGTCCAGGAGTGTTACCTTACATTTTACAGCTATATAGAAAGAGCCAGCTCCTCCTTTGTGCTTGAGTGTGCTTCAGTGAATTTCCCAGCAGGGGGCACTGTTATCTGTGACATGGCATTGCATTGGCACACCTCCCTCCTCTCTAGGCTGTGAGGCTGTTCATATTGCAGGAGAGGTATAGGGGACATATACAGAGGGGAGCCGCTGGTTGGATTCAATCAGGCTGCCAATCACATCATATTACAGGATCTCCTCTTCTTTGACATAAAGAATTTCATGGGCAGCGCTGGGAACCTAGAAAAACAGCAAAGAATGGTTAGGACAACTCAAAAAGACATGATTAACACAAGGCATATTCATGAGTTTTGGTTTCCTGTTTATAGGTGCCATTTTGAGGACTTTTAACTAGGGCTGCACCCTTGTAGTAAAAAAATAAATAAATAAAATTGAGATTTTTCTGACAAATATTCAAGTTGTGATTAGATTTGTGATGTATGTTTAAAAAGTAGGATTTTGCTCAGAGTGCAAATTCTAAAGAACTCTAGAAGCATTAACATTTGAGAGAAGACTGAAAAATGAACCAATAAACGGATCCCATTAATCCTGGTATTTTGCTCTTTCAGAGGACATTCTATTATCTAAATAATTGTAGTCTTTGAGATTTGATAAATGTACCCTCTCAAATTGCAATTTTGATTTGATTGCAATATCTTGTGCAGCCTTACTTTTGATTATTCAAACGATAAAATATTTTGTTTTGATTTGATTTGTGACGGCAACAGTGCTAGTTTTTCATCACTCTGAAACCCATCGATAGTTGGAGATTCATTTTCTTTCTTGTCACATGGTACTGCAATACTATGTCAGTGGATTGTGCCATTGCCACATGATTTGGAGCATATTCGAAGCAGTACATTTTATTGTCATTGTTTGCAGAAGCCACAACACTTTAAAACATATTTTCCACTATTTCTTTTCCCATAATACACTGCTGTATAAACTATATACTTTCAAACCATGAACGTGCAACTGCCTCACACAGTTCTATTGGTTATTCTTCAGCAAGTTAAATAAACTGTTAATGTGTGCTTTAGTACAAATATATCTTTCTAGACTTTGAAGACAATTGTAGTTTTTAAGGAAATCATTTGTGATCATAGAAATAATACAAAATAGAAACAAAAACAATCATTGTTAAACCACTCATAATATGAACATTAGGGCTATGTGAGCAATCAAATTTAAATAGAGATTTCAAAGTAACATTTCTAACCGTTGCTGATATGCTTGGGTCTTTTGAACTGAGAGATCTACAGCCAATCCTCTGTCAGCAAAAGCATGTGGTTTGAAGCAGAGTTCAGAGGAAATTGGCCTATTTTTAGTTTTAAATGGCACATTAAAAGTTTGTATCATTTATGTTCATGAAAATAAGATTGAAAGCTATTTTAATGTGTATTTAAAAGGAAAAATAAAACTGAATAGAATATTATGATCACTCGAACATGAGGAAAGAAACAGTGACACATTTTTTGTCATATGGCCCGGCCCTAACATGCTTCCATTGCTTTCATATGAGACACTGTTTATTCCTGTCTCTCAGTGCACACACACGCGCCCATGTATCAGTTCTGCTGCAGTGGAGACGTGGCAAATGAATTCTGTTGTTCATCTCCGGCTGATGTTGATTAGTGATGAGGATGATTAGTGGATTCAATCTAATACTGAGCACATATCATAACAAATGCATTACTTTGCCTTTATGCTTTGATAAACTGGAATTCAATCTGTCACAGCTTCAAACATTAGCAAGTTTCCATTACAGGATCATCATATGTCAGGTAATGTTGACTCACAAAATACAATTACTCACTTCCTCATAACAAAGATGGGTGCAATTATGATAAGATTAGGAGCACTAATTCTCAACACGTAAATTGTTTGGGTGTCCGCATTCTTATATCCCAAATAATCCCTGTTATTGAATTATTGTGATTGTGATTGTGATTAGGTTATTTAATTACCTGGTTAACCCCTCCCACCACCAGGAGGCGATCTTTGATGACAATGGAGGAAGCTGAGCATCGTGGGAAGGTCATAGGAGCCAACCTCTCCCACTTCTTTCGCTCCGGGTGGAAGGCCTCCACTGTGTCCAGTGCTGAGGGTTCATGACCTAATCACACAGTAACATTAGACGTGACAAGTGATATGTTTTAGTTAAAGGTGCACTATGTAACTTTTCTGGTGGAGGGTCTGCCACTTTATTGTCTCCATGGAGGTGTGATTGCTTTGCCTGAAATGTTTCACAGTATGGCATGAATGTATCTTGCACTTATTCAATTAGAGATGTTTTTTTCCTAACTTGGCCTTGTGGTGTCACCTGCTTGTTTCCATGGCTATAATAGAGTTTAATGTCATTTTCGATTACTTTTCTTGGTAAACCAATGAGGTCATGTGTGGGCCACCGACAGATGATTTACCTTTAAAAGGATTGTAATCTAATAGTAAAAGTATTTATGAAATGATTGCATTGCATTTATGGCACACTTGGAAGCATCTTAACTTTTCATGCATATTTTTGTCTATCAGCTTTGAACCTAGAACCAAGTTTCTAGATTCAAGGTCAGTTATGAGGCCTGGCCACCTTTTGCTCTTAGATCAGTTTAAAGGTCCTGTAGTGTACAATATTATTATGGTATGTAGCTCAAACAAGTGTGTATAGCATAATATAGTCGCTTTAAGTTCAATTTCCTTTTCCAATGCTATTTTTTGTTGTGGTCCCTCCAGCCACCCTGCAGCAGATAACTCACCCAGGCCTCCAGCTACTATCATCCGCCCGCGCAGATAAGCTGCGACAAAATCAGCTCTCTTCGTCTTCATGGCCACTGTCTCCTCCGACTTTAGCCACACACCTGCACACCACAACGACAAGAAGTAGCAGCAGAGTGAACAGGTACGGTGCTAAAGTTCACAGTCGAAACACATTTATATCATGGACTATTGGGTAAACTGAACATCTGAAGTAAAATAGGTTAAAGGTGCATTATATAACTTTTCTGGTGGAGATCTGTCACGTGCTTGTCTGCATGGAGGTGTTATTGCTTTGCTTGGGATGTTCCACAGCATGGCATTAAACCTATCTATCCATGGAGACAAGCAGGTGACACTATCAGGTTTACAGGTCAGATTAGCACAAATGCATGTTTTCTAAATATTTCTGAACAATAAAAACACCTGTAAAGGGTTATGCTGCACATGTAAGTTTAATGCCATAGAGTGGAACATTCCAGACAAAATCATAACATCTCAGCAGAGACTAGCAGGTAGCAGAAAAGTTACATAGTGCACAGTTTAACCAGAAAATTGAAGTTGTCCAGCATATGTATTGCAGCTCTACCACTGAGCCAATGAAAATGGTGTTTGGGTGTTTCTCTTCTTAAAGCAGTTAAGAAAAGAAACACCCAAACACCATTTTAATGTGCTTAAATTACCTTAGGGATAAACAACATTTTGATTGATTGATCTGTCAATATCCAGAACAGAAGATGCAGGATTGGGGATAGACACTCACCTAATAGACTTGGTAAAATATATTCTCTTAATATTGATTGTGCACAAATATATTCTGTATGAAGTAAGTACTTTTATAGCTCAAAGACAAACACAGAGCAGGTTGATTTCAAACTTCACAAAACTCACAACTCCACCATAACTTGGGCACCATTCATCACACGACCACATCTGTCAGCTCCAGTGTGTTTTGTGCATCACTCTAGACTCCGCGGCGCACTCTATCAAAGTGAGAAAATCTGTTCTTCTCAAATCACAACACATACGTTCGCTGCTGTCAGGGCTGTCGTGTTGGAAGATGTCTACCTCCACACGACAATGCAGCGGCCTGTTGTATTTCACCGTGACTGTTGTCGCTGACAGAGCTCATGGCACTGACTAAAATGAGACCTGCTGGTGCACAGGTCCAACATGTGATGAGCAAGCAGCAGTGGGAGCAGGTGCACACACGCACACACACGCACACACACGCACACACACGCACACACATTTGTTTTCCCTGCAACATCCACAGAGCAAGGTCACTACAACTATTCTTGTTTCCATGGAGATGTTATTGCTTTGTCTGGAATGTTACACTCGATGGCAATAAACAAATCTTGCATTTGTTCAACTGCTAAGAAAAATAGCTACCTTGGGGCTCACCTCTCCGCATATCTAACCTGTAACCTGGTTTAATGGTATCACCTGCGTTGACCAAGCCGGACTTTAGGATTTTTTTAAACAAACAAACAAAAAAAAAAAAGATACACTAAACAGGAAAAACAAAAAGACATAACATAGCTCTTTTAAGAGACCCTCAGAGTAATGGGCTGGATATAGCGGTGCAGCAAAAGGCAACCTACTGCTGCTTTAATCTTCATAAAATGGCTCAGAACGGGGGCACATGCTTTGTTTCTGTCTTTGTCAGCACAAAAGATACTTGTGGAGGAGGAATATGCTCCAGCAAGCACCTCTCTAGGGCCACAGTGTCGATCTGTCCACAGAGCTACTCTGGCTATGGTAATTTTGATTTCTTTGCATATACTTTGTTCTTGTACATATTATACTAAACTACAAACATTTTAGCATTTGTTGGTACTAAATCAGAATCTACTCAAATTAAAGGTGTACTATCTAACTTTTCTGGTGGGGAATCTTATACCTGCTCATCTCCATGGAGATTATTGTTTTGCATGGAATGTTCCACAGTATAGCATTACACTTAAACTTATACTGCAATTATTATTTTACAGATATTTTCATTGCTAAAATAAATTACTTTAAAACATGCATTCGGACCTGTAATTTGGCCTAGTGATATTACCATGGAGATAAATAGGTTTAATGCCATTTCCATGAACACAAGCAGGTTGCAGACCCAGAAAGCAACAAGTGTGCTCGTCTCGTGCATTTCCTTTCTGACATCACTGCAAAGCCTCTGTTAGCATCATGTTGCTTACAGTTGTGTATATAGCCATTTTATGCTCTGTCCAGTTTCTGTTATTACCAGCAGACTAATCCAAATTACACATATAATCAATTGTTACAATCATTAAAACTAAAAACTAGCTGTTGTTAAAGCAAATCATTAGCCAATAACAAGGCATAACATTCAAATAAAGCTACAGTGTGTGACAGAACAATAGTTTAACAATGGTTTCAGAAGCACTCAAAATGCCAAAGATTGGAGTTTTGGAGAAAAAATATCTTTTGTTTATGTGCAGAAGTTTTCCTAATCTCTTTTTGCAAGGTTTATTTGAAGAAAGCAACAGTGGGAATCGTGACAAAGGATGAGCGATAACTTCATTAGACTGAGAGGAACAGGCAGAAATCCGCTGGAAGAAAAAAGTACACCGTAACATCTTGTTCTTTTCCTAGCTTCTGTGACTCTGTGTTTCTTTTCAAACCAAATTCCTCTCAATCCATTCATTCTGCTACTACCATATATTCATCTTTGTTTGCTACCCCATTCTCTCACCCTTGTGTTGTATTCCCCTGGCTGTTCCTCCCACTCAATCTTACTTATTTATTGTTTTGGTCTTAAATAATAGGCAGAGGCTGGGAAGGGGAGCAGAACAAACAGAGGAGGAGAGAAAGAGAGAGAGAGAGAAAGGGAGATAGAAAAGGTGATAAGTAGCCAGATTGGAAGCACTGGCTGCATGTTGCATCAATGCGTAATGGAGAGCTATGTTTTCCTTAGCACACGGGCAAACAAAGCACAGATCACAGCTGGCCTCTTCTCCTCAGGGAAACCCTTCCTGTCACATATATTACAATGCTATATCTGAGCCATCTGAGGTCTGTACACACAATGCACAAACACAGTTCCCGTTCCTTACATATGCAAAGTCTTTATATTATAAAGTCTTAACAGGCACCAAGGTGACTTTCTTGGGTGGATGCTTTACGAAGTGTAGTTTAAGTATGTTTAATTTCAATGACAAAAACTCCAAAAGTACACATTTTGGGGGAAAGGAAATAAATGGAAGCTTGTGTTTTGATCTCTTCACATTATCATTATTATGAATTTACATGGAAATATTGTGTGTGAGTGACTAAGGATATGTAAAATTCATTCCAACTGATTATAAATACTAAAATCGTAAAATGGGGTGCCAGTCATTGCTTAATTTTGTGGACACTAACACAGTTGTTGGTATAGCAGGATATGGCAACCTAATGGAAGGATAATTGTATAACCGTCTTGACAACTAGAACAAAAAATGCAAATTAAAAAAAACATTTAAATCATGTTATAGGTGTTATAAGTGTATCACATTCAATAATCAAAAATTGTTATGAGTAAAATCCATATGTTTATTTATCTAAGAGAACATACTAGGTAAAATTTATGAAATACTCCTAACATATATTCTACCTTTACTATCAACATATTTCTATACAAATGGTGTTTTGTCACTCACAAAAACCTAACAATGGGAGTCAAACAGGTCAATACCTAAACGTAATCATAGCTTTCTGTGTCAAATGTAGTAGTCACTGTATTCATTTGAATGCTTAAAAGATCCCTGAGGTCATTCTTGAAAGAGTCCAGCATTTATTACCTGAGTGGCTGTGTGAGACTCATGAATGTTACATGCATTGTTCCAGGAGGAGACGCTGTGGAGTGCTGCTTTAACTCACCGCTGCCGCACTGAGATCTACAGTGTATTCTGCAGCACAAATTAACAGAGCACATTTCCTCTGAGAGTGTGGCTTGTCTCAGCACTGGGCGTAGACTTTTACAAACTTTTGGGAGGCCAACTCAAATGGCTAAGTTTAAGAGACATGCACGTACCGTAGACTGAGGAAATTATTGAACTTTATTTAGCTAATTTGTCCACAATTGTTGGCATTTAGCAACTTGTTGAGTCCTAGGCCCTAAAATGTTAAGTCTGGTGGATACCTCTGGCACCACTCTATAGGGTCAGTATTTTTCTTTCATTTATTTTACATTTCACATCGCACATATTCATTAAATTAAAATATACATAGTTTAGTTTAGTTCTTTTATTTAGACATATATTTTGGGTGCACACATTTTAGTTTTTTTTGTTTTGTATAGTTATAATTATTTGCCTAAGTTAGTGGTTTTAGTTTATCTTTTAGTGTAGTACCTCTCTCTTGCGTTCATTTTGAGTTAGTCCTTTTGTATTTAAACACACCTGTTCTTGTCTGGTTGGGTTAGTTTTAGTTTTGTTCTACTCTGGTTAAGTTAACCCCAGTTGGGCACAGCATTTTGTTAATATTATTTGTATTAATTTGAGGCTTTGTTAAGTTACATTTTTTTTAACTTTATTCAATTTAAACGTATTTTTACACCTTTGTCCCTGCGTTTCTGTTTGGTCCATTACAGTAAAGCATAAAGCAGTATAAATATAAGTAGCCTAAGTTGACAGAAATTCTATTGTCTATACCAATTTCACATCTCATCACATATCTGTCACTGTCAGATTATGACAGCCTCCCACGTTAGTCTATGCCATCCTCTACTCCAGCTTTTCTCACCACTGCATCTTTTTTGTTCCATCTCTGCTACACATTTCAGTTGATAACTATTAAAAGTAAGTTGGTTCGATAAGTTTAAGGTATACTTTAGATGCCTGTCACGATAACAAATTTTGAAGCACGATATATAGCTACAGATTGTGATAAAAGATAATATTGAAACTACTTTATGCCACTGACACAGTTAAAATAAAGCAAGGTAATCCCAGTAAACCATTTTAAATAGACAGTATCATAAAAAGGCATAAGATGCAACAAATAAATAGCGGAATGAACTAATAGTTAGCCATAGAAGTTATTTAATCAACTCTCTATGGCTCAAATCTTATCTTATTACAACAAAAATCTCCCCATTATTGCAAAGAAATTGTACACACGGTAAATATTGAACTCCAGAATATATATAGAATATATAGAATACTGAATGATAAGTCGATATAGTAATTATCATGACAGGGCTATACTATCTTGGCATTTGACCCATCCTTCAATGCCACTGGGGAGGAGCATCCAGTGCAGTACCTCAGAGCTCTCTCCAGATCTGCTTGGCCAGGACTGCTTTTGATGAAGGCCAGCAAATATAGGGTACATGCTTTTACAATACTTTAAAAAGATATATAGTCTGGAATGTATAAGGTATTCATGAATACAGATGGGTTGTATAAGCAGGTGGATTAAACAATTGGAGAAACTCTATGGTGGTCCCAGAATTTCCTGCACTTGAACAGAAAGTAGGGATTGGATGGCAGGCATTGTAGATTAAATGTAAGAAAAAAAACAAAAACCTTGCATGCTACAATAAGAGTGTATCCTAAAATAAGCAATAAAACAAACTATCTTTACTGAACTTAGTTATTTCATTTCCTCATAACTTTTTCATTTGTTTTTCAGTAATACATAAATGATCTGTATAATTTCAATTACTCCAAAAACACTACAGTCTTAATCCACAGTCTCAGTTGCTCTAAAAGGATTTTCTCATTTAAGTACCAATGCCAAGATTTCCTTTGGTCTGAGAATAAAAAAAACCGATGCTCGTTACTGCGGAGGGAAGCGGATAATGAGACAGAGAGAGTGGAGTGAGAGAAGGGCTGACAATGGGATGAGAGAGATGGCAGTCTTTGTAGTGTGTGGGGGTAATTCCACCCAGCTCCTCTGTGAAGCCGCTCTGTGATTAAAACTATCAAAAGAACAAGGATTCCTCTTTTGTCTGAGGCTCTCACAGTGGTCATGTGACAGTAAGTACACCCACATAAGAACACATTATGAGCCAGAGTTATCTCATTAAGTAAACTTATACACTATGTGCTAGCACCTCAGAGGCTTTTGGGTCTTGAAGCATTCATGACATGTCAAGTCTGTTACATAACACTTGAGAGGAGTGAGAAAGACTAGTCCTTGATACTTTTTGTGTTGTACAAAAGCGTGGCATAGTACCAAAATACTCTCTGTGTTCAGTGAAGTACTTTGACATTGGGTAACATGAGGGTACCAGTTCTGGGATCCAGAATACACATTTTTTCAATACTTTACAAAGACATAAGTCTGGTCACTATTGAATCTCCCGAAGTTAGTGACTGATAGGTGGATTAACCAATCAGCAGCAGACATGGTCTGTCCGTTTTAAAACAAATATAGCTGCTTAGAAGGAAAAAATACAGGGAAAAAAATATCGCAGGGGACTAAAAAACACTTAGATTTCTGCAGAATCAATGAGCTATGCACTTAAGTCTGTTAATTTAATGTGATATGTCATTTTGTTGCAAAATAGTAGATGACCACTGAGCTCCTTTGTTTCACATTCATCACTGAAATAAACTAATCTGATTGCATAATCATTGGTTCTGGCTCGAGACACCACAGAGGGAGTTGGTATCAGACTGATATCCCTCTACATAATAAATACAAAGAGATATCATTCTGGATTTTCCAATACAATTCAAGTTCATTTATGTAGCACATTTAAAACAACTTCAGATGACCAAAGTGCTTCACATAAATGTCATCCTTTCCTGGCAAAGTTTTTTGCACTGACAGGTAAAATGTTGCCTTTTTGGGATGAATAATTTGTTGATTGATTGATTGATATAATAGCAATAATATTCATATATTCATTCATCAATAAAACATTTATTGCATTTGCTTAATGAATGCATTAGTCTATAGGTTCTACTGTGCCAACAAACCCCCCCCCAACCACCAATAAAAAGGCTAGATATGTAAAGAGTCTTGCCCAAGGATATGACTGTATGCAATGCTATCAACTAAGATCTAAACGTCAACTTTTGGATGTGTGTCTTTACTAATTGAGCAACAGCCGTAACATACTCCCGCATTCTGACTACATTTCTATTTTGTTTCTTATATCTGTTGCTTTTAGGCCTTGTTTGGTAGAAAACAAAAAACAGAAAAGATGTGAGTGTTCGCTAGTGTCCGACCACAGGGGACAGATGCTTTATGGTTTCTTCTGCCTGCACTCAGCCTTAGTCTCAGAGCCTTCTAATTAGCGTGTCTTTGGTGGTCTCTGTAAACGCGTGTGGATTTGTCACACTGCCACTATTACTGTACAAATAAGGTAAACACCAAGACAGCACAACTAACACAAGCAACTACATCTGGAGCCACATGGAGGGCTTGTTTGGTTTAAAAACAGATACAGTGGCAGATGGGGAGCAGACAGCGTAAAGAGGAGAGCTGTAAAGGTATATAGTGGAAGAAAGCTTTCCCTATGCAATGTGTTGACAGATAAACACGACTTTAGTTAAAACAGAACAGAATTCAAGTCTACTACTCCTCCATAATAAAAATATCACAGAACTGTACAAATATTACAGTTGAAGGAAACGCAAGCAAATAGTACCCTGCAATGGACAATACACATACGTAATATTTCACACATAGTCTTTCTTAATCCTGGTGGATGTGGTATGCATGTTACTACTATGACCTACTTTAAAAGCCCGCTATGCAACTTTTCTGCCTGAGGATCTGCCACCCTTTGTCTCCATGGAGATTATATTGCTTTGCCTGTAATGTTTGACAGTCTCACACCACACCAGCAGCAGACACAAACAGTTCTTGGTGAGGCGACCCTGTTCACAGTAAGAATGCATGTTTTTGAGCAATAAAAAACACCCCTAACTGAATAAATGGATGATGGATACATGTAATAACATAATGTGGGATATTTCAGGCACAGTAAAAACATCTCCATGGAGACAAGAAGGCTCCAGGAAAGTTACACAGTACCTTTAGGACTCAAGCTATCCAAAAAAGTGCCCATAAATACTGTAATATGCAGGTGAAAAATCAAATTGTCCTCTTTCTCTTGAATTGTATATGCAAGCTGTTTTGTCTGTGTTTTTAAGTGTAAGTCTTTATATTGCTTTAGGTCCAAAACAGTTCGGAAAAAAAATCATCGTAATAATAAGGTTGCTATCTATCTGAAATACCCTAATCTCTAGACTTTCTACTTTTGTAACTTTTCAATGCCAGACAATTATACAGCAACGACAACAATAGAAAGATATTGCTAAACCTGTCTAACACATAGTAACTGATATGAGTGAAACTTTTTCCAATAGGCCTGTTGTCCATATCGCTTGCCCAGTGTCTAACATACAAAACTCTTAACAGGCAATGCGTCCTAATACTGGCGATATGGAATAGAACTGTAATAGAAAAGTGTTGTGTGTGCGTGTGACAGCTGATTGCACGAGCGTGTGGCGAGATATTGCTGGAGATGGATAATAAAGCAATCTGTCTCTGGATCTTGTAATTTAAAGCGCTGCTCGTTCCCTGGCCCTCCCTCCGCAGCCCATCTCCCATCTCATCTCCGCCAAATTAGATCGGAGGAATGAGTTTGCGCACGCCCCCTCCCCCACCCACCCCCGGATGTGCACGCGCGTGGATGTGCGGTGGTGTGCACGGGTATGCTAGCGCCGGGATAGGCAAACTTTCTCTCCATTATCATACATTAACATTATCGCCCTCATGTTCTGCTTTATTTGTCTTCCATCCAAGCGCGCCCAATGTGTGAATGCGAAAAGCCGGCTGTCGAAAATGACTTATCGATTTCTCTCCTCCCCATATCTCCTTCCGGTCCCTCCTCAATTTGTTCACCTGTTACTCGGGGGTGCCTTTGGCGGGGAGAAGGATAAGTCATTCTATTGTGGAACCGGGCGCGAGCTCCTGAACAGAATTAAGACAGGAATGAGGCTGTCTGAGCAGAAAGCCATTTTTCACAGTCAAGTCAATGCTACTTTCTGTCATGAAGGTTTCTGTTGTTTTAAATGAAGAAGCATGCGTTTGTTGTAAAAACTGACAATGGAAAATAGCATACAGGTCTGTCCTCTGTGCTGCATGTTATTTATATTGGAATGTACTTTGTTTCATTCTGTTCTGCAGTATTGGTCTCTATGCAATGTCTACCTAGAAAACAGGTCACTTTGCACAACTGCAGAAACAACATGCAACTACATGCTTCTTATTTTGTGTAACATGGAGTGGATAGAGCCTGATAGCTATGGGCAAAAGGCTATTCTAAGCTCATTCTCCCATCTGCATTCTCCACTGCACAAAATGAATCTTTTTAGGTTAGTATTGTTAAGTACTGTTAAAAGACTGGGTAAGCAGTGTGATAATTGTAGTATTATCAATAATCAATAGTAGTATGACTATGATACCCATCCCTACATATCAGACTGAGATTATTTATCTTGTTTCATATTTCAAATTGATTCCAAGATAGTTTGAAAAAACTAAATCTGCCAGAGGGTATCTTTTATAAAGTGCAATTTTCTCACCCCATTGGCAGATTTTAATAAGCTTGAAATGAGAGGCGGTATGTTGAAACAAGTCAGAAACATTATGAAATTATGTCATCACTGCGGTTCATCAAGTAAATAAATCAAAACTAGTCAAAACTGCTAAGACTAAGATTCAGATATTGAGGTCAAGTGACTGCCTCTAATCTGTACATTTTTTACATTGTTAGGAATGACAGGCACCAATTCTCACCATTTCTTTCTATTTCAGCTTTCTGTTATTTGCAACATTTTGAGGACTTTTTTCCCATTTAAAAGATATAATGTTTTGTTTTACATTGATAATCACTGTGATAACGGTCAAAATTTCGAAATTTTTCATCATTCTGAAATCTATGTATAGAGAAACAAATTCACATGGGAAGGATTTAATTTACACTTTACAATAAACTGGCCTGGACTTGAAACCCACAACCCTGATAAATGGAAATGGCTCTATGAAAACCCAAATCTTTCTATAACTTAAAGGAAAATGTTCCATGTACCTTGGTTGGTGTCAAAAATGTTGACGTTCTTGGTGAATTTGGAGTTCTGGTGTCCTCCCCCCTGCCTCAGTCCACCCAGCAGACAGAGCCTCCCCATGGGGTCCCATATCACCCCAGCATAGGAGCGTTTACAGGGCTGTGCAGGCAGGGTGCTCCAGCTACGTGTCTCTGTGTCGTACACCTCCAAGGTCTTCACTGGCCTTTTGCACTGACGCCCGCCTGAATAAGATAAAATCAAGTCCTAATATACAGTCACATTTAAAATCTACTTCTAAATTAAATGCCTGAACTATCTCAGAATGACCTCTGTGACTTTATCTCCAAATATCTAATACGTCCTGTCCTCTGTTATGCCTCTTCACTGCATACTCAATTACTCTGCACCATCTGTCTCATTCCCACATGTATTCTGTCTTATTGCAACTAACCTTTTTAACACTTCACTTTTCATAGCAGTACAGCAAAGTTACTCTTGCTTTATTTCCTTGTAGGGTCCTTGATCAGGTATAATATGATATCTGCTGACAGAAGTCTTCAGAAAGATTTTATTTTGGTCGCCAAAGAACATTTTATTCTCAAAGTTGATGCAAGTACAATGGGCAAAATGTAATGGCTTGAGAATTCAGAATCAGAAAATCTTAAAAACTGCAGCTCTTGTCTGGTGTTAGTGAAACCTTTTGGTCTGTATTGTTCCGAGATTATTCTGCTACTGCTGGTCTAATTTAACTGGGAGCTACAACCTCAATTACAGCAGTAGTTGGATGTAACTAAGTAAAAGCAGTAAAGTACTGTACTTAAGTATACATTTATTTGTACTTTACTTAAGTAGAGTAAAGTGGATACTTTTTACTTGTACTT
>KN473843.1:0-11389 GCA_000787095.1 Periophthalmodon schlosseri
TTATTTATTTTTATTTTTTTTACTGTACAGAACCTGATAATTGTACTTTGGACCTTGAGTATGGGATGAGACTGCATAAAGTTTTCATTGTGGTCGTTTGATATTATGCAGACAGTGTCATATCTTGTCAATGTCCAGACTTCCTTTTTCAGAAGCCTTCCTTTGTCCTACACCACAAGCTGCCAGCTTTACTCACATCAAACCATGTGTATACCTTCCTCTCAGTGTGTTATTACTCTAGAGGCAATTGATCCGATGCTTATGTTACGACCAAGTACATTTGAAAAGATATGGTGAACAGCTGCCTAATAGTGTAGCTTTTCCTCATCATGTACAGATGCAGTGGTGTGTTAGTTCCCATTGGTTAGTTCCCAGCCATTAGGTCTATTTGGCTGCCCGTGGTCAGATGTGACTGCAAAGCAGAACTGAGGAACAGCTTGCTAATTGTGTTTCAGACCTTCTCTGTCACTGATGTAGGAGTAAGGTCTAAAAAGGTTGCTTTGCCCCTGTTCTCAATCAAAGATAATCAGATTAAACAGCACAGAGATGTGTGTGTGTGTGTGTGTGTGTGCTTACCAATAAAGAGACTCCAGATTTGGAGACAGCCTTGACTCCTGCTGTTTGCTTTGTTCATTAAGAGGAGATGAGCAGATGGTTTGCTGGTCTGTTGTGCAGTGCACACATACGGGTTCACACAAATGCACATACACACATGCATGCTCCGTCCTGTCACCTTAGCTTTATCCTCCATTTATCTTTTCCATTACACATCGCTCGGCAGGACAATGCAACTCTGTGAGTTGTGAAGCAAATGTGTGTGCGTGTGTGACAAGAGAAAGAGAGATACGAGCAAGCGTGAAAGAGTAGCACAGTGCTGAATGAAGTCACAAACCTTTTTAGTCAGGACAGCTCTGAGGTGGTCATCTGAAAGCTGATGGCTCATTCTCTCATTCATTTATGTGAATCATTGCTATTCAGGTGTCAGCCGTCCTCAATTTCAGGAAGAATTGCGTGCGAAAAAGGTATTGTTTTATTCCTGCATCATAGCTTATCAGCCAGAGTCCAGGAAATGGCACAGAATTTTTAGACAAGCACCCATTACAATCTGTTAATACAACTCATATAGGGAATTGGAAAATGTAATGATTATTCAGAGTAAATAATCTTTGTAGAGTTAACCTACCCAAAAAGTTCTGCTCCAATTATAACTTATATGTACATTATAATTACGGACTATATTTAACGTTTTACGCTAATGTAAGTTTTCTTTTAATGGAACATTTGCATATAGCTGTTCGTGAATTTCTCCTCAGGGGCCACACACAGTAAAAGAAGCCCATCACACAGGGAGATAGTGCATTGTCAACATGTTTCACTAAAGGACATCAAGCTTGTGACCCTTCTGGCCTCCCCCTGTCTGTGTGTCAATACTTACGTGTATGCTTTGGAGATCCAGCTAGAATCAATGACACATCTCCCGCTACACTCACAAGTGCAGCCAGCATGTGCTTAAACAGTCTCTTCTCATCTCACAAGATTTGAACTGAACATTTAATCATGCTCTAAATATATGTAAAAATATATATTTGTAAAGCTTGATTGGAGATAAGAAAAAGCACAGACACAAATTCATAAAAAGGATTTGTATTTTTGTATTGTCAAACTGCACTACTGCATAACATTCACAATACAAGTCATTTACTGACTGTACAACATGCTGTTATATTCATGATAATAACGAAAAGTGATGACTATATATGTACACGACTCTTGTTACAAGTTATATTTATCGACTGAGTTCAGATAAACAGCACTGACAGAAAACAACTATGTTCATCTTAACTACTGTAGGATCAGAAAATTTGATTGAAAAGAAACACATTGAAACACATTAGAGTAGAGAACTGTTCTCACTACAGCAGAGATCCAGTGATAAATGTAATAAATTAAATAAGAAAAAGAGGAATGTCATCCGAAATGTAGAGGATGAAAGTGGTCATCAAATGCCTGTCAAAGACGTATGCTTAGTAAAAGGGGCTTCGGTCCTCTCAGTTCATCCATGATATGTTTAGTACATCCCAGTAGTCTGAAGAAACACTCTACCTTCTGAAACACACAGAAAAAAGATCAGTTAAAAAGTGCATTTATTTATGAAAAGTAAAAATCAGAGAGGTCAAGTAGTTGAACCATAGATCATTAATATACCGCCATGATTAGAGAAGAACTGGGAATTGTGCTTTGGGCTCAGATCCATGTTTTTTCGATAAAACTTCCTGGCACAAAGGAATTGCTTCCTGCCCTGCTGTCTGACAGACAATCCCCCTTTAAATGATTTATTACTGGGTGTTAATTATGCAAATGATGTCCAAACAAACTCGTCATGAGGACAATTAAGACAGCCGTTAATTAGTGGCCAGTTCTTTTCTTGCTTCACTGACATTCAATTAAAAATTGCCTTTGAACAAGCAAGCTCTCTGGTAAGGTGGTCCTGGAGCGGCACGGAGCAGAGGAGGGGTTGGACTATGCACTCCTTTAATGGAAGCGGGCGAGAGATCACGTGCATTTCTATTTTTGTCTATTAAAACATGTTACTTTGGGGATTTTCTCATTAATCTATCACTGTGAGAACAACAATGATGGCAGAAATAAATATATTATATGCCCATCTCCATTAAAGTAGAAGCCTCAGTGAACTGCATCACGCTTCATTTAATTTTGGTCAATTTCTGAGGTGCGGCCTCCCTGAGAAATCTTTGAAAACCCTTCCAGTACACTGGTCAGTTAAGCATCAAATGCAGAGAGCAGGTGAAATAATGAAATGTGTTGTTAGAGTCCAGTTGATTAGAGCCAAATAAAGGACCAGTGAAAGATAAAATCACACTATTCTCTAAATTTGAGGAAAACCGAACAACCTAAGCTGGTCCCAAATTCACAAAAGCATGGTTAATAAGTTAATAATTCCCACAGGTTCAGAGGGGAGGAAAGGCAAAATGCAGTTGCTTTGAGAAATCTGCCAGAACCACCATTTCAGCAAATGCTTAATCTTTTAAATCCAGTTTACAATGTCCAAGGGCACATAAAAATGTAAAATTGTCTCTGTAACTTGGATTTGTGTTTTATTTTGCTCTAAACCAAATTGAATCTGAGAGTGGTTTTGCAGCAACAGCGATTCAAGATAACAAATAAAAGACTAAATAGAAAGTAAGTGCAGTTGTTGTGCAGTATGCTTTGTTAGTTGGCCAGACAGCTGTACCTTGTGCTGTTGCCTTAGTGTCCAGCCTGTTGTCATCATGTTTGCTCCCTTCCACGTCCTGGGTCACAGACTCTGAGTGGGGAGGGGCCGCTGATGATTGATGGCCTGTAGTTTGGTCATTAATTCATAAAGACACTTAATTAGAGGCTAATGGACAGTCGAGCCTGTGTTGTACTCAAGGCATGGTGACATTTAATATGAAAATGAGAATAGCGCTAGTGCTTGGTGAGTTACGGCTCAAACAAATACGTCTTGATGTGTTTACAAAGAGATGATGTGTGTACCTGAGAGTGTGGGGGCGCTGTGGAGCAGGCTGTGCTCCGCCTGGTCCCGCAGTTTCACCTCCTCCTCCAAAGCTTCCTGAAGTCGCCTCTTACTCCTCTTCTCCTTCTTTAGACGCTTTTGAATCAAGACTGGGAATAGAAAAACACATTTACGACTTCTCATATTTGAAATGGGCCTTGTTTGAACTAAAATACTGCATTTCCTTAAACATAACAACTAACATAATTTGGTTACCCATATAGCAATCTAGATCATTTTTTATATTCGATTTTCTTGAATAACCAAACAGTAATTCAATCCAATTATCCACAATAAGTAAGTGTACAAATAAATACTTTTTTGTATTTATGTATGTATTTATCAATATATTTATGGATAAAGTCTTAATTCAGGCAAGCAGTTAAAAAGAAACTTGAATGACTAATAATATTGTATTTAAATACAGTATTAATATTAATAATGACTAATTTGTATTGCAATTTGGTTTGTATTCATATGCAAAGAGGTATACAGTTACAATGTAAGAATTAGAATGCACTCACTTATTATGAAATACAACACCTCAGAAGTACAGGCACTCACATATTTGTACATATTGGTACTGAAGATGAAGGAGTTTTTAAAGTTATAGTAGTTTTGGTGTTTTAGTCTATTACTATCTATCAGTGCATGAGATGCTTCTTTACTTTTTTACATTATTTGAACTTTATTCTTATTTTTACTTTGAGAATATTTAAAATGCAAATTTACTGACATTGATACATTCAGTAGAAAATTGCTAATTGAGTTGGTCTCACTTGTTTTGAACATTAGCACAAATTTAGCACAAATTTGATGCTTCTAATAAATAAGTCATAGCAGATGTGAAGCTTAAACATCAGCGCTCTGTCGCTTCTGTCTAATGCAGAATGCCCTTCACCAAGACCTTGGAGAGTTTCCAAGTATTGATGCAGCCAACAGTGTGTAAAATCAGCATATTTCTTGAAAAGTAAAACTTGCCACATGCATAGATAATATTTGCATTTCACATGAGCTGACCCATTTTTATTTACAATATGATTTCAATTATTATTATCTAATAACTGTAATGCTTATTTCACACATACTATATGACACTTTTTAACGAGATTTACTTGGTAGCACACCGCCAACTTCAGCCTAATTCTCGTCTGCAAAATCCTTTCAGGGATAATATACAGTATGTGTCTTCACTTCCTTATCTGATTTTCTTGCTTTTAGAAGTCCTTGCAGCTTGGTGGGGGATTAGGTGAAGCTATACAGCAAAAGTGTCAAGACTTTTTATGTGAAAATCAATACAATGTCAGTGTGTATAGAAGTCCACACCCATGAAGAGAAATTTAATGCCGTGGGTAGACTTGAATACAAGGGGGAAAAAAGAGGAAACAAAAGCAACAATGATATCAAAAATGAGTTGTGGTTTTGCGTTTCCCCTGTGGTACCTCTGTTCTTTTGCTCGACGCTCAGCTGCCTCTCCAGCGTCTCTCTCAGCTCACGCTCTCGGACCAGCTCCATCTTCAGCTCTGTCCGCTCCAGCTGGTCCTGCTTCTCCTGTGCCCGGGCATTCTCTATGGCAACCCTCAACAGACCCTGCTTGGAGACACACAGGCGAGCACACGTCAACAGGTCAGACACCGAACCGAGGCTGGGATTATGGGGATGACATGGATTTAGGATTGAGGCAGTGAGATTTGTTGTTAAGTATTAATTTTTAATTTATTTTTTATTTAAATATGGATCTGTGTTAAATACATTTTTTAGCAATTTTTAATATTTTATTTCATGGTTTAGTTCTACTTCAGAGACCTTTTGATGAACTTTCTAGTATCTTCGTTCATTGTTGCGTACCGTAAGTATTTTGAAAACTACTTCACTCTGTCTGAGAAAAATGGGGTTTACTTTCTGTAGTACTGATTATTGTACAACTGCAAATTAAATTATGGCATGACCCATACAGAAGAAACGTAATAAATTGTTGGTAAATTATAGCAGCTCAGACATACAACTCCCTCTATTGAAAATAAAGCAAAAGACTGGTTTCATTGTATTGCCAAATAAACAAAGACTAGATACAAAATTTGAGAAGCAGGTCAGCACACGCCTAGCCCAATTACTGCTTATCCAAAACCCCTGACTGGTTTAATTTTTACCATTTTGGAAATCCCATAGGGTGGTTTTCAATTCATGTGGAGCATTATCAAAATAAAACCCTGGCAGAGGCTCACCTGGATGTTGGTGAGCAGAGTCTCTATGGAGGACAGGCCTTCGGGGAAGATGAAGGGAGCGTGGTGGAGCCCTGCTGAGAGCTTCTGTCCTGCAGGGTAGGAGAGGCGCTCACAGGCCTCCCTGCCCGATGGGGGTTTCTGGTACACTTGTCTGTCACAGGCTTCCCTGGTCGTCTGAGCAGCCAAGGAGCTGTTATCTGCAGGGTATAGAAGAAGACACATGGAGTGAAGCCAGTCAATATTCCCAGGGCTATATCGGTTTTAAAGGTCTACTTCCTCATCTGTCCGTTTTAATAAGCACAAGGATGAGTACAGACACAGACCAGTACTACAGCACACATTATCTTACACCTGCTTAGGTGGTTATGCTAGGCTATCATAGGGGTCATCATTGTCAATGGTTTAATTATGGATTAAAAATCATTTGCATAAAGTTTTGCGTGAATATAATTCTAAATGTTGTCAACTGGACAGTGTTTTTCATGTGAAGACTTTTTGAGTTCCATCAGAAACCTGAAGGATAACACAAAAAGAAATTAAATAAATTCAAAGAAAGACAATAATGTGTTAGTATTGTGTGGTAGGCTATGTGATAAATAATTATTATCATATTTGGAATATATATTTATAAATCAAGAGAGAAAATGCTCTAATATTGAGCGGTAGTGTTGACACAAACCTGTAAATGATTCTGGAAAACGCTTAATGAAGCAAAACCAAAAGCAATTTTTATTTCTGATAGTGTACTCAAAATTTTGCATTGAGGCATTTTTTGTCATACACACCATTGAGCACAAAACAAATAGATGTTAACACAAATTGTCCCACGTGCCTGCGAGTGTACAAACACCAGACTTCTGGTTTGAGGTTTTGTAAATGTGGTTAGCCTTTATTAGATGGCACTTTGCCTATTGATAATGCATCACAGCTTGACATCTCCCATAAAAACAGCTAAGAAGCTGCATTATGGATGACCATCTGTTTGTAAACCTGAGAACTGCGTGTTCTTGCTTCGTGCCGGTGAGGCAGATGAAGATTAGCCGTTTTGTGCTTTTTTTACTTCACCAAGCAGTTGCTCACTTTATGCGCTCACTGTCATCTGAGCCACTGAGGACCAAGATGTCCTGGGAGCCTGGCGGTTATTGGAGCAGAGACAAGTGTGAACGTGCGATGTGATATCTGGCACTTTTCTCTGTCTGTGACAAATGACAGTGTTTTCTCCACTTAGCTGACCACAGCATCTTCTGCTCCAAATCCACCCACCTCCCTTTTTCTGCCTCGGCCTCATGTCTTGGCAACTGTCACATTCAAGGTGTTTCACAGATGAGAAGCAATGCCCCCCTCTCCTCCACTTTCTCCCTCTTTCTTGCTAAAAGCATTGCTCTGTAGAGAAAGGTAATTAGCAGGTGCTGGCGAACTCAGCGGAGGGCATCCAACTACACTCCTGTGGCTCCCATACAGATACACACACATCCACAGCCGTTAAAGTGCGCAGTCAGCAGCATGGGCTCCCCAGGCTCCTTGGATGTGACTGATCCTTTATTGAGTTACTGTTTTACGCCTACTTTACCACACATTCGCGCACACACATTTTGGCATGAGCACACACACACACATGGCTGCCAGCTCGTTTGATCATTTACCCATCTCCCTAACCAAGGTCACTGTCTGTTTTTCTCTTTTCTCCCAACTTCATCTCTCTTTTCCCTCTGCCCCACGTCCCCAGGGCTAATGAACTTCACCATGTGAAGACTGCCAGTCAGCGGAAGAGAGGAGGAGGGAGGGAGAGAAATGGAGAGAGACAGAGAGAGAATAAAATTCTGCTGATGTTTGGTTAATGGGAGTGAGGTGTCAGGGATGGCCTCTGATCTCTGCTGCATGGATACATTGTTCAAAGACCACTGAAACAGCACACACAGCCAAAACGGCCCCACACACACGCACATGCACTTAGAGATTATCATACAACAGATTGACAGAATGACAGCGCTGAGGTGCTCTTTGAAACTCAGGAATGAACCTGAGCGGCCGTGTGCTAGGTCAAACACAAAAGCAAGCAATCTGGCAAATGTACCTGTATTTCATTTGCATGCAAGGAGATCAATTGGAAATCAATTGCATAAATGCTGTGTGTGATACCTGGCATTCATGTTGTGAGTTGTTGATGCCATCACTGCTTAGTCAATATTTTCACAGATATCTGACAGCATCTGAAACTTTACCTGTGCTGCTTTGTGATTTTAGATTTGATTACAGAATAATGCCATTCAGTAGAAGAATACATTTACACACGTGCGTGCATATACATACAAACTCTCTCTTACTTGCTGCCCTCTTGCGCTGTAGATTTCTGCTGACTGTTTGTCCTTGAGCAGTCCTCATTAAGCTAATGCAAACCTCCCTGACAGAGAGAACCAAACAACTGACGTTGCAGTGCCGTGGCAACGCGGGCCCTAACGACAGGGAGGTGGTCGTTATGCAGATGAGGTCCAGCTGAGAGCGCGGGAGGCCGCCTGGCTCGTTAGGCCGCGGCCCGGCAAATGGCTCACTAATGTAACACTGCTTCCTGGTCTAATGGAGCCCTGTTTTCCAGAATTATTTGTTTTTGCTCACAGCGGGACACCAAGGGGAACACCTACAGTGAAGAGGAGTGAAAGAGCCGAGCAGCCCGAGAAGTCGAATCCTTATCGACTTGTTAGTGAATTATTTCTCTCTTGTCAACCTATTAGGAGCCCTTTCTCAACTACGACGCAGCGTTAGTGAGACTGGGGCAGACGGAGACCTGAGGACAGCACTTCTCAGTTTATCTGTTAGAGAGTCCCTTTTGGGCTGTAAATATATTGAACATAGGATCATAAACTGGATATGTTGTGTCCTTTTTACTGAAAATTGTTTATATACCGTACTAGAAGTGGGTGAGAAAGAACTTCTGTTTTTTAGAACAAAACTAGACACATGCGCTGTGCCAACTGATACGAATATTTATTAAGACAAAAAACATCCTACCCTAAACATCCTAAACAGCCTCTGTAAAAAGCCTAGGTTATAAATATATAAATCAGTTGTAATTTTTAACATGCATATTGCAATATGCATGTGTCCGTGAGCTTAATTCCCTGTTATGTAATTAATAATTCATTACTGACCGAAAGCCATGTTTGCTGAGCTGAGCACACATCTCACCTCTATCAGGGTGTCCCCTCTTGCTCTCTTTGCTGTAATCCAGAGAAGAGTCGGTGTCTCTAGTGCCTTGAACCACACTGGGCGAATGTCCCAGCACTCCATGACTTGATAGACCATCATGAAGTGAGTCTATAAATGGTATAAGAAATAGACAGTTTGTCACTATTATACATTTACACCAAGGAAATATAACTATATGACTAAAAGACTTACGTGAAATTTCTAGATTGCGTTCTGTGTGACATGGAGAACTTGACACACTGCTGCTGTGATTAGATGAGATCTGACCGTCCTCCAACGAAGGAGAGGGAGAGGGGCTATCACGCATTCGCTCCTGTGAACCACAAAAAAGAAACAAATAAATTGACAGAAGTAGAGCCGGATAAAAGCATTGTGGAGTGTGTTCCAGTCTGTTGCAAATAAACTTTGTTCTACCGTTAAGTTCCAAGCCACACATCTGAAAAACAATGGCCTGCATCATTATTATTACGATGCAGTTACCAGTGATATCCGGAGAGTACTTCCTTCTTTTGGCAAGGCCTTCCAGTGGAAAAATACTTTGGTCAAATATTTTATTGTAATAATGACAAACCAATTAATTTACAGCAAAATTGTATTTGACAGTTTTCTTACCAGATTTTACATATGGAAAGTAATGATCAAATCGATGAGAAAAGCAATAGTTAATATATGGCATCTTAACTTTTACTGTCAGTGATGTGAACTGCACAACTGTTTTTGAGGAAGTTCCAGGACATATTCCAATATTGTGGGAAGTGCACCTAATCAATCATATCTGTATAAAGGCTGGCCCATTTTGGCCAATTAAAAATACCAGACTTCCAGCCAAAACCTGTGGCCAGTGGTCAGCTCCCATGGGCTGATGGGAGTCGAAGTTCACCTTAATGACGGAGGTGGGAGCCCTGGAGGGGGCCTTGGCATGAAGCTGTGCCACATTGGCGATGCTGGCCAGAGTGCTCAGTCGGTTCATCTGGCCCATCGCCATGGAAACGGAGGCCGGCGCCAGGCTGGCAGGGATAAGAGGATGTGACATCATCATGAAGGGTAGCTGGTCAAGAACTAGAAAGAAACAGCATAAAAGTAGAGGTCAATAGCCATGAGGCAAAGGTCTGAGGAGTCATAGCAACTACATACAAAACAGGTGTCATGTATTCAGTTTGTATTTATCATCTGTGTGGCTTGCTACTGTTGTGTGTGCTGAAATCAAAGGCAGATTCTAACTTGACTAAACTGATATTATGCTTAACAGGATTTCTCTGTGATGATGCTCATTATCCAAACCACATAGGAAAAAGCACAAAGCAAAAATGCATGTGTGATAAAAGAGGCAACAGAAAGAAGACATCACTGGTGGAGTTTCTAAAGGTGGTTGGAATGAAGACTTTGAAAAGTTACATCACAGAAGTGTCACTTTAAAAATGGGGATTCTTTTTACCTGGCTCTCAAACCTGAGTTACTTTTCAGTGCCCTGGAGTTCTTGACAATAATCCAACACATTTTTAGTCAAACCAAACTCTTATTATCTTGGACAATCTGTTGTTCACACTCCTATCTTTAAGACATGCAACTACTATCTTTAAAGAAAATCCTTCCGCTCAACAGCACCCCAGTGGGTTGTTTCAGTCCCTCTATTCATGAAACAAACAATCCTGTTGAGGGGGGAGAAAATGACATAAATATTTATCATTTAATAAAAGGAAAAACAAAAACAAAAGAAACACAGGGAGGAAGTGGAACAAAAGAAGCTGATGGCAGACCTGGTGCTGGGCCAGCAATGCACGCCGGGTAATTATAAACACAAAGGCAAAAATCTTGGACTCTATTCCGCACAATTGTCACAAATAATAGCACGAGTGGATGGAAACAAAAAAGGCTATCCAACGAAGGGAGATTATGAAATAAAACAAATAAAGGGGGAAGAAAAGAAAGAAAGACATTAAAAGGGGAGAAAAGTGTGAAATAAAGGGAGAGGCGTTGACTTTATGAGTTGGGTTCGCTGGACATATGTGCGGTGCTTTGTGCATTTGGCAGATTAGTCCCTCACTTGCCCAGAGCAGAAACCAATCCAAACAAAAGATCTGTGTGAATAGAGCTAAATAACCAGATGCTCCAACAATCAACTTGGAGCCAAGTCCAAATATTAAGCCTTGGTCTGGACCCAGCGCTCCATTTGTCACCGCCCCCACCTACCTCGTCCATAATTTCATTTTCTTGCTGATGTTCCTTAACCCCCCTCACCCTACTTCTCACTTTCTCTGCCCTCCCATCACTCTCTCTTATGTTTCATTAAAAACATCAAAAGTCAAAGTGCCTCTCTTATGTTTATCCAAACAAACCATTACTGTAAACAAACAGTTACTGTAAATTTCCCAGAAGATCTTGTTAAATGCAGAAATGGCTGCTG
>KN473843.1:11443-32659 GCA_000787095.1 Periophthalmodon schlosseri
CTTCCCCGGCCCATAAGGTGTCACACTCAGCATTTGTGAGTGTGTGCGTGTGTGTAATCTGAGATTGTCTTTGTAGTGGTTAAAGCGCTGCTAGGCCCTATCCTTCCCATAAGGCTGTGGGTGGCGGTATGGAAAAAACACATTGTGCTTGTATGTGTATTGAGCTGATGCACGTGCACAGAGAGTGTGTGTGTGTGTGTGTGTGTGTGTGTGCATGTGTGTGTTTCCACTTGACTCTATCATTAACAGTGATTAAGCTTTACAGGTTTATAATAACTGGTGGTAACCATGCCACTTAAATGCACACAGATGCAGACAGTTGTAACTGAGTGCACAGGATGGTAAACAATGCTTAAAGCCATACTTTGGATGTTTTGAAGTGGAATTGTAGGCTAATGAAGCAATAGTCTAAGCTGTACACACATTGTCAAGTAGAATTCATCTATTTCAGAATAAATGCATGAAATATATATCACATAAAAGTTAAAAGTAACAACTAATTACTGAGACAAATGTTTGTCTTGTTTAAATTTATTTTGAAAAATGTAAAATGTGTTAAAATTCAATCTTAAAGAGGGGGTATTTTACTCTCATGAGGTATTAACTGCTAACACATAACATATTTAGATCACCACATTTTCTTTTATTGTTTTGAAAATGCTAAATTCGCCAAGAACAACGTATTTCAACATGTTTTTCAAGTTTCACTTATCACATTACAATCCGGATGCATTCTGCTAATGAAACTACAGTGCATCACATCAGGTTTATAAAGCTATATTGTATTGTTTGGTATGTTTTTGTATATTTATGGAGAATTGTTAGGTGGGAGCATGGGTGACGTAGGCTTGTGGGCGAAGGGTTCGGATAGGGCCTTGGAGAGATCGCAAGATTACTCAAACATGCATGGATGACATCTAAAACAACTTCAGGCACGTTTTTGATGAGGGAAAACGTTATAACATGGCATAAAGCTCAAAAAATACCGCCTCTTTAAGTGAGGGACAACATCTGTAGTTCCCTAATATGTTTGTGACTTAAAAAAAACCCCATTTACTTATATCTTTGAATTACAGACAATGTTTAATTGATTATTATTGCAAATATCTTAGAAAGACATTATCTCAGTTTTCAAGTAAATTGAGAGCCACATCAGTGACTCACCAAAGAGCTTACCATGCACCAGAGCAGGTTTTGATTCCTGACCACTTAGCTCCTTCCACTTCAAAAATGATTTAAAGAAGAAAACCAGAGGAGGAGGAGGCCTGCAGTAAGGACAGTTTCTTCTCTTTCAACCTTGCGGTACATATAATGACTGTGTCCCAGGTTGATAGTGTATTCCGCCCAGACCTCCATAAGCCCTGTCATCTGTCTAAACACACTGATGTCGCTTTAACCTGTCGATAACAGTGGGGGTGGCGGCTGGCGTTTGTTTGTGTGGGTGTGTGCGTGTGCATGTGTGCGTGTGTGCATGTGTCCATTCCGCCATCGATTGTCCAGCGTTTGTCGTTTGCATTCAGGATAGTGAATTAGAGAGAAGACTATTGATTTGGCTTCAGCCTCTCATCTTATTCATCTCTCTATCATCCATGTACCCTTGCTTTTTGCCTACCGGTGCTCCACTTTTGTTGGCTAGGATCGTTGCAGTGAAGAGGAACCGCTTTTCGTTCCATATGACTACAAAACATTTTACCAAAAGCCAAAGAGGATTCAGTTTCCAAAATTAGGCGATTCTTTGCTTTCCAGGGACAGCTTTTGGAAAAGTGATAATTGAAAGTTTGACAGCAAGGCATCTTCTCACTCCACTGCCCATTAGTGGCTTTTTACTGACATTGAGAGCACATTAAACTGCACAAAGCCGAGGTTCTCTTCCTGTAAATTCTGATCTCAAGTTACTCAGTATTACTACTTTATGATTTGTTGAACATGAGAAACAGAGGTGGATGGCATCTGGGCTATGTATGGCAATGTGGAATTATTTTCAAAAGATGCTATCGAATTCGCAATCACTATTTCAGTTGGGGCAATTATCAGTTTGCACAGGTTGCAAGTATTTAGATAATAGAATGTAAACAATGCAAACAAAAAAAAATCCAAAATATCCAGTCTTTTATGGGTTTATTAGCTCATATTTCAGTATTCTCTCAAATCTGAATGCTCCTGGAGTTGTTTACAATGTGCACTCAGAAGAGAATCTTACTTTTCTCAATCACAATTCGATTTTTTTTTTCAAAATCCTGTCCTAGATGACACATAAAAAAACCTTGTAAAAATGAACATGTGTAGAACATGTTATATAGAAAGATGTGCTTAGTTGCATGTCACTTCCTGTAATTTTGATTGATATTGCTATTATAGTCCAAACAACCAAAGGTCCAGTTGTTTTTGTACTGCACTTGCTGTTAAAGATCTACATGTTCATTAAGGATTATAGTTCTTCTGGCTAATATTTAATTGGGATTTTGATGTATTAATCTTTAAGAATGGCAAAGAAATTGCAGCACAATGCAATTCAAGTTATGTTGTCTTCAAATGGACAGCAAAAATTATTGTGTTCTTTCAACCAGGCCAAAAGAATAGAACAGAAGTGACGTCACATTCTTGTTTAAATCGAGTTGCTAGTATTGACATCGCATTAAGCAACAATTGTGAGCTGTAGAATTGAAAGTACAATTGGTGTGCACTTTCTTACTTTTTTGAGGGCACTTAGATAGAGACTCACCCAATCCAGGGTTGTGATCACCGTTCTCCCCGTTTGGCCCGCCATGCTGGTGGTTACTGTGGAAACCGCCCATTGCTTCCAGCTTGATCTTTTTGGCCAGGGCAGACAGATCTGAGAAGGACAGACACAAGAGTAAGACGGACATAAAAAGAAAAGAAAAATGAGAGGAAAGGAAAAAGAGAGAAAAGGAAGGATCAATAAGAGGCAGATCAATGGCCCCGGTGGAGGATTAGAGCAGTGGGTAGGCAGGAGGTTGTCATGGGAAGACAGAGGCCAGCCATTCATTCTGACTGCACCGCTGCACTGGCCATTTAGTCTGCCAGCGAATCAGCAGTGATAGGAACAAGCCAAGACATTCATCTCTCCCACACAGGGACACCGGAGCCCACAGCCCAGCATGGCACGCACAGGCAGGCTCCACCATGGAGCCCTGAACCACTTCTCTATCTCTGCAAATTACAAGACAAATAGTCTCTAATAGAGGTTCTGCACTTTAGGATAAAATGTAATGGAGAGTGACAGAATGTGGAGTGTGGGTGATTTTCTTTTTAATTTGTGCCTTGAACTTCAGAAGGTAGTCTGACCCTCAAAGCAACCCTTAAAGCTCCCTCTTGCCTCAGAAAATTAAACTAATACAGACAAACACAGTGAATTATTAAAGTTGGACAAACTGAGCTCTTGAGCAAACGCAGCACAGGGAACGCAAACAAACTCTCTTAATTTCCTGATGGTGGATACATCATAAACATTTGTGACTTTGGAACCATGTTTTTTCATTTTTTTTTATAACCCACTACAATGACCAGAATGGCCTGTCTGTCTGTGGTGTGGACAACCACAACAAATTGTTTCTTTTCGTTCTCATCTTCTCACCTCCTCGCTGCTGCTCTGCGCCCATCCCCTCTCCTTACTTTACCTTTTCAAATGTCAGCATCACAGCAGGACATAAGTCACCGCGTTGTGTGTGTGCGCGTGAGCCTGTGTGAGTGAAAAAGCGACTAAGGAGGATCACATCAAAGATTTTTCCTGCCTTTTACGCCCAAATGTCCTCCCTCTGCCTGTCTCTTCCTCTCCTCTCATGTGGCCAGTTCTAATCAGTGGCACTGACATTGCCGCCGTGCCCTCTCCTTTGGTGGAAAAAGACTCTTTTCCCACTGAGAAAGATGCTCTTGAACGCACAACACACACACGCATACGCACGCACTCAAGCACCTTTGAACAGTGAGAGGAAGCGGAGGCTAATAGAAAATGGCTTCTTTTGAGGCGGGGAATGAAAAGATCAGGTTGCAGTGAAGAGCACAAAGCCAAGGGCAACTTTGAGAGCAGTAAGGTGCCAACAATTACTTTTCTCCCTTTCTTTTTTTTGGGGTAACACACCCAAATCCAACACACACAAACATGACAGGCACTCTGCTTACACCCAGGTACACTGCTGTTTGTGACAAGGTAGAGCGGCCAGGGGGAGCGAATGTTACTACAAAGTCAAAATGTACAACTCAAATCACCTAAATAACAGAAAACTTTTCATGCACATCTTTAGACTTTATACATCACCCCTAAGGTTTCAAAGGTCTCTCAAATCTGATATTGATGCAACAGACCACTTTACATGAGTTCTTCAAGATAAAACCCCTAAGCTTGCAAGTTATGAGTAGTTTTGCGTGTGTCAGCACTATGTATGCTAATTTTATTAATCAGCACGCAGGTTACCTCCCAGAACTACGCCTCCCTGTGTCTCCTTGTATCGATGATGAGTAAAGATGCAGTTTCATGGAAATCAGGGTAAAAATGCCCAATCATGTACCTACAGTATTCAAGACAGGTGATCTATTATTTCAAAGAAGAACAGCGTGCGATTAAACTGCTTTGTTGGCAGTTAAGTTTTTGGGCATCATTTTTGCTGTTTTGGTTCAGCTGTGATTATTTGTTGATTATTTGTTTGTGTGAATAAAAAAATATAATCTAAAAATAAAATGAATAATTGATTTATTTTTTGTTTGGCAGTGGCTCTGTGCTTAGAGCATTTGTCCAGCAACCCAAAGATGTAATTGAATCCCTGGACCAGAGCATACTGTCATTGTGTACTTGGGCAGGACTAATCACACACCTTGCTCATGTATGAATGCATGGTGTGAGTAAGTGACTGGTGGTGATTTGGAGGGGGTGGGGATGGGGGTGGGGGTAGATGGTATGGACTGGCAGGTTTATTTCCATCTATCCCATGGCAGGTGTGGCTCAAAAAAAAAAGAAACCAGTTTCATTTCCATCTATCCCATGGCAGCTGTGGCTACAGAAGTAAGTTACCACCACTAAATATGCATTGAGTGAATGAATGCAAGACGCACAGAATTTGTTTCATGAAATGTTAGAATGCTTGGATTATAATGAAAAGTGTGCTGCTACGTTTCCATAAACTTTTGGCTTTTCCATTGACTTTCATTGAGCTGTGAAACTCCTGTAAATTTAGGAGGGTTAGGAACAAAGCCCCTCTTTTTTTTACAAGATAAAGTGTATCTTTGTATTTACTTGTATTTCTGCAGTTATTATTGCATGTTTAAAATATTGTATTGTAATCTGTGTATAGTTTTGGGAGTGGGTGGTCACCTGCAGGAGGCATGATCCCGGCGTGCATCAGCCCACTGTGGGACAGCATGGGGTGGGTCCCGCCCTCTGTCACACTCTGAAGCCTCTTGGGCGGTCGTCCGGGCCTCGAGCTGTAAAAGCAAACACAAACTTACAGTCATTAGGCACTTTTATACCTGACCCTCATGCTGCGACTCAAATGAGAGGCCTTTATAGTAGTCACAGACCCCACTGTCCTTCACTTTGTAAAACCTCTGATCTTGCTCTGGCAAAACAGTGAAACCTGAGCGTCTCCGGGAAGGCTGCTGTAGTGCAAATCTGACCTCCCGGTGGATACGAGCAAGCAAAAAAGGAGTTTCCCTGTGGCATCAATAAAGAACCTCATTACTGTTCAGCTTACTCATTCATTTGTTTGCTTATTAAATGTGTTTGCCTTCCTCCCTCACCGCTCCAACTTCATCTGTTCATTCAATCCCCCCATTTTCCAGCCGTGTCACAAATTTCTCCCCCTAATAAAGCTGGGCGACAAGCAGGCAGACTCACATGGTTTGATTGAGGCGGGCATGCTCAATCAATCGTGTAGGAAGTATGTGAAAAGCTGTCAGACATCACATGGGCTCTGACTAAACGGTGTGAATGTCCTGACAGGGGGAATGACACGGGCCGCATCAGGCTTAATGACAAGCAGCACCGCTCGTCTCCAACTCCTACCACTCTGACATGGGCGATACAAGGGTGCGCGCTGTTCAAGTGTGCCAGGAAGAAGGGAGGGAGTGAAGAAGAGAAGTTGAGAGGAGGCAGAAGATACAAGAGAAAAGTGTACAAAAAGAGGGGGAGATAGACTAGCAGTAGCAGCTTCCTAGCGTGGGGTGTCTTTGAGCAGATTTTAATTAGAATCTAATCCAGCCGTCATTAAGGCCCCATAAACGAAGCTGTCAGTCAGGAGATTAATGGCGCCTCATTTGCATATTGCATATAATTCATCAATTACCCAGCAGAAAGGACCAATCCCCTGTTGACACACCCACCGGCTGAGAGAGGGGGAAGATGGGAAGAGACAAAAAAGAGAGAGGGAGAGATTGTGTAGCGACTAACTGCGTGAGAAAAAACAGGTAGCGTCGCGAATGTGTGAGTGTGTGTGTATGAAGTGTTCAAAGGTTAATTTGATGAGCCGATGAGCTCCACAGTTCCTGCCCTCGGTTTTAATGAGTTGTTATTATTGTCTCTTATTATGGGCCCAGACCGACTGGGATGTGACAGCTGACATCAGATATCACGCACACACGGCACACGCGCGCAGGTAGCTCGCTCACCAACAGTGGGGAGTGAGGAGGGATGAGGTAAGGGGATTACACTATATGTGTGGAACTCTGAGTGATGGAGAGCATGCTAAACATTTTTGTAGCCCCCACAGAGAGACGCATTTGTATTTTTAAGAATCACGTTAGAGAGTCTTCACAACAAAACTTTTTTCAACTTTTGTAACTTTGATAGATGACCTGTGTGAATCTTTGCTTTTTTATCCCAATGAATTCTGAAGCAAAGTCTGACCTGAACAATAACCGGTCAGCTACAGGGCCAACTACAGTGCCTGTATTACGCTATTTTCTATCTATGCTATAATGTTGTTTCCTCATCACAAACATACCTGGAGTTGTGTTTTGTTTCATTTACACATATTTAACATGTTTAACACACCCTGAATATTTAGGCTGAGTTCTTCTCTCAAACAGAAAACACTCTGTTCCACCTTGGGATGTCATGTGGTAATAGAGAAAATCCTCCTGTGTTTTAAAGTCCATACACCTTCACAACAATCATTTGGATAATTTCAGTCTTGAAATTTCCAATCTCTACTAAACAAAAGGTAAAAGGAGCTGTTAACTCAAAAATTACCGCTTCATGTTACTATAAGGTGGAACAGAGCATTTTCAGCTTTAGGGATGCGGACAGCCCAATAATTCAGGATTACTGAAACGTGTGAATGAAACAAAACACAACTCCAGGTATGTTTTTGAGGAGGTTAAAAGCTCACAGGACGCAATTTTGCATAATATAGAACCTTTAAACATACATACAAATAGCCCAAGAAAGCTGAAAAGAGAAAAGATGTACTGTCCTCCCCCCCAAAAAAATGGGACGACAAGACTTGGGACAATCAGGAATGCAAGAGCAATCAGCAAGAGTAAATTAAAATGCCTTTCCTTTTGATTGATATTTGAAGTTCAAGGAAAACAAAAGCACAACTGTTTACACAAGGGTTGAGTAATATCTTGTAGGCACGGTATGTAATAACGTAAGTATGTTATAACGTGATATCATGTTATAAAATGTAATATTCAAAAAGCCAATGTACAATAATTTATTAATGATTTTACTAGTAAAATATTGTATGGAATTTCTTGTGGACACATCTAGCAAATAAATATACCCATATAAATAAACAAATACAAAGTAAAAACAAACAAACAAACAAAAAAAACAAATCTTTAGTTTCCATGTCTGGCCTCATGTTTAGAGAACATTGTCATTTACTGTTGCATACTGCGCTTAACAAAAGCAGGAAATGTATTTTTAGGCCTTGAACTTTGAAGATGAATTCCTTTGCAACTGATTTTGAAAGACATATTAACACAAATGGAAGAGCAAATAGCAGCAGGGGAAATAAAACACACAGAGACCAAAGAGTGTGGTCGGATTTTTTTTTAACTGCATCCACTTCCCTTTTCCTCACTGCTGTTTATTTGCACACACTAATTAATGGCCTGTGTGTGTGCGCGCTTGTGTGTCTTAAACGGTGTGCACTTTTGTATGTGTTACGTTTTAGGGGGCATTAAGATCTCCAACCTCATTTTGTGTTTAGTCTGCAAGTGCGTTGCTACATCAAAGTGACCCATGGAGGGAGGTCCATGTGTGTGTTTGTGCATGCAAGCGCACTTTTGGCTTATGTGTGTGTGTGTGAGAGGGGTTGGAGAGCACCGGTTCCCTGAGGTAGGATTAATGAAAAAGCCTTTCATGGAAAAGTCATCAAGCTGAGGGGATGGAATGAGGGAGAGGAGGGGGGAGAGAAAAAAACAGTGCATTGTGTGTCTGTGTGTAAGGTGTGTGTAGGAGGGGGGGTGTGTGGCTTATGACCTCTTTGTCTCAAACTTTAATTAAAATCTCACCCAGACGTCCTCCCTCATGCCAATGCTTAGGCCACACAAACACTCACTCCACACACATTTTTTTAAGAAGAGGTGCTCTGTACATTGCGTTCAGCCCCTATCCCACTTTTACCACTTACCTGAAACACGAAACGCTAAACATGGCAGCTGGAGCTTAACACAGGTGGAAGAGAAACAAAACAGAGCAAAGATGACAGATCTCTCCCTTAGCCGCTAACACACACGCACACACGGGGGGAGCCGAAAAGTCATGAAAGAAGAGGAAGTGTTACAGTCAAAACAGTGGAACAGCTACTGGCTTGGAGGGACTGAGGTGCTGATAGGTAGCAGCTGTGTGTTTGTGTGCAAGAAGAGAAAAAAATGAGAAGGGGGTTGTTTGGGAGACTAGCTCAAACAAGATTTTGTTTGGAATATATTAGCAGCAGTTTACAGCTCCCTTGCTCCCATCCTTTCAATCTGTGTTTATCAGGCGGGTTTGTATTCGCCGTCACGGTCCGGTTTGATAAATCATATGGCTGTTGCTTTAGCGCAGGGAAGACTTATGCTGCTGGTTACAGAAGTCAGGCAAAGATTGATGTTGTGATCTTCTCCTTAAATTGAGGGCTGAAAAAACCTTTATGCAGCGATGTTATTAGAAAAAGCTTGTGTGATGATGTCATGACAGTGGCAGGCAGCTTGGACACACACACACACACACACACACACAGTTTTTACACACGTACTTTCAAAGCCAGACTCTCAGACAGGACTTTTGATCATGGCAAGAATCTGATCTCCTCAACTGATACGGCCGCACATTCCTCTCCCGCATTCCAGGGTCAGGACGGTGTCAAGAGTGTCTACAATCATATAGGTGTGTGTGTGTTCCATTAGGACCTGTCATAAAGGGACAGGGAAGCCCGCACCATCTCATCGTTTCTCTATAAAACATCAAAAGAGAGCAAAGGTTAAAGTTGAGCTAATGACCCCGCCCTTACAAAGCACTCCCCCTCCCATCCCCTAATGCCTGACTTTGACAGTGAGTTATGGGGTTACCAAGTGGTGCTGGGACATAGCTTTAGGGGAGTCTACCTTCAGACAGACTACAGGCCCACCGCTGCCAGCTTCCAAAATGCCGAATGTTTGCCACAGCGAAAGACAAAGAGCGCGCCATTGTTGCACTCGGTGGGTCACTCAGTCTCATTTATCACAAACCAGTTGGAATCTGCAAACTTTTTTGTGTTTGTTTTACACCTGCTGTATCTTTGGCTTTGAAGTCTTTTAGTCACACAAAGCTGTCTTGTGGAGTATTCAAGGACGATCTTTAATTCTTCAAAAATGATCTGTCTAAACATGATTTATCATAAGTTACTAGAATGAGACAGACAATGGATTGGAGCTGATATCGATATGGATTGATATGGAATATTCCCCTGATATAAAAGCGCTGATATTTTCTTCAACGCTATCTCATTCTCTATGTGCCCACGTGTCATTCCCATTTGTCTTCAGTGCGTAAGAGAGTTTGTATGTAAAATCAGATAAATACTATTTGTAATTATTTTTAAACAAAAGTGAAAAGTTATTTTGTGAACTGTATTCCAACTTTACAACAATTTGTAAGCCTTGATTTCATCAACAATGGTAAATATCAGTTTTTTGGCCACAAAAACAAAACAAATATCTGGTATTGGTGGGGGAAAAACATGTCAGCTCATTTCTACTGGTTCCCATGTCATTTTCCAAGAACAGAGAGAATCATGTATTATCAAAATGTTCCTTTCAGTAGTTCATTCAATGTAACGGGGTCACTGTTCTGAGAAAGAAACTTTGCACCTGAAATTCACATGTAAAGAAATCTCCTCCTTTATTGCAGGGTTTGGACCATTGCAATTGATAATGTTAAAACACAATACGCATTTGTCCATTAAAACAAGCAGTGTGCTACTTTTCAGTGCGGTCAATGCAAACGCTATTCACAAATGCAGACGCGCTTTGTTGTAAGGTAATGAGAGATGTTGCCGCTATGCTACATTACACAGGTTTTGCGTAACACCCGGGTTGGCATTTCTGAACTTGACACAAATAAATAAATAGTGTGTATAATGGAGATGTATGCGCATGCACGTACAACGTTTGACCCAGGGTATTTGATGTGTGTAAGCGACATAAAATGAAACTGTTCCTTTGTGAGGGAGAGAGAAAAGGACAGCGTATCAGGTTGCCTCCTACACGTCATGTTCTCTTTGTGGAACTAATGTCATTTTGAAGCAAAGGCAGCATACACACAGGCGTGACCAGGGAGTCTTTCAGCCCAGTTGTCTGTGCGCGTGTGTGAGAGTGTGTAGTATGTGTTTGCATGTGCCACCTATATGCATGAGTTAAAACTAGGTTTGGCCACGGGAGAAGTGGGACCTTCTTCATGGTTTGATGAGTCAGTGATCTGTGTGAATTTGAAGGACTAAGGAGTAAGACAAAAGAAAAGATTTTAAACAAAGCCTGTTTTAAAGAAGGTTCTAACAAAATTTGATGTACAATAGAAAATAATGAGCAACTTGTAAAGCGTCATGTTGGTCATGTTAAAATAGTTGACAAGGCTGTTATTTCTCCTCTATCCTGTCTGACTGTACTGGGCTGGAAAATAATAAGTGATGGCTGTCTTAATCAGTAACAAAACCCTGAGTGAGCCTTGGTGCTGTCAGAGAGCTGTAACATCATATTCTGGAGATGTTCTTGAAACTTTTATAGCTTTTGTTGGCCACTGTTCCAAATTTAACCACTGCCATCTTGCAGTCCTGGGTTTTCCCATGTATGAGTGAGTTTTTGAAATTACCAACTTTTAAAGATTGCAGCTGACAGTTGAGACGACTGCAATGAACTGGAGATGTTCAGACTAAAACCGAGCCTGAGCCACCCATAAAGTGATGTTTTCAGATCTCATTAACTAAAGCTGTTTGTGAGTAGTGTGGATAATTAGAGGCGACAGAGGCTGTGTATTTTCTCTAGTTGTATTACAACATTCCCATTAACACCTGATCACAAGAAATCCCCCAAGCTGCCAGAAGATGCATCTGGATTTTGTCTTGGTTAGAGGCTCTCAAGTGCTTGAGTGCAGGTGTTAATCCGTTCAACAACAACAACTTGCTTCTAACAATAGTATGTTTCTCTATACAGCAACTTATCTTGTGAACGGTTCAAATACATTACAACCACTTTTAGGTTTAAAAGCATCTTAGTAAAGCCAAACTGCAGATTTAGGTTTGCACACTATAAATGCATGAAGAAATCTTAAAAAAAGTTTCTATAATGTTTTTTGTCTCAAGTTTTTTGGGTAGACATCTTGACACATCCTCTATCTGTGTTAAATGACAGGTGTAAATTGGATTATTCATGCTCTGAGGAGCAGGGATTAACTATCAAACAATATAAACTCCCCAAACTGGTGAGGCTAATCCACACTTGTTGTGTATTAAAACCCATGCTGTTACGAGCATGTGGCCTGCACATCATTCGTCTGAAGCACCAGGAAACCACATCTCCGCCAATTTAGCTCCTTTATCCAAACATCTCAGGCGCATTGGATTGATGACCCATGTAGTTGGTCACCATCAGAGTTCTGCAAAACAGCTCATTTACATAATCGCATCATAAATACCGAGAATTCATTTAATCATCTTCTCTGTTCTGATGCTCAGGGCTAAAGAGTGTTGATATGATAAGACAGCGAGTTATTAAGGAAGGAGAGAGAGAAGAGAGTGCAAGGATCAGTGAGTGAGTGAGTGAGCTTGTCCTGATTTAAGCTGCCGCTTGGGGCCAAATGAAAATTAATTAATTTCTGTGAAGAATCAATTTCTCAGAATGACAGTGTCAGATTCAATGTGTGCACAAGAGTGTATGTGTGTGTGACACCTACAGAGAGTGGTAAGAGAGAGATATTAGAGCCTATGATAACATGACTAACTTTGAAAAGAGCTTTTTATTGAGATTACTAAAATTCATTATCATCCACATCATCATAGCAATCCAATAATCACCATCTGATTACATGGTAATTACCAGACCAGATGATAAAAAGTAGAAAATATGAAGGTGTTAAATCATTCAAAGGAAGGCACTTATCTCTTAAAAATGTAAGTTATTGTATTCTTCAGTCATTTTGGTTTGCATTTGTCCACAATATGAAACTTTAGGCATGGCATTAATTGGCAATTAATTGGTATTGACTGTATTAACAAAAAAGTTAATCATAACCCAAGTCTATCCAAGTCACTTTCAAAAATGCAAACAAGTTATAATGAAGTGAAAGATATCGTAGTTCATAAATAATTATTCCATAAAGCCCAAGGAAGCCTAGCCTCGTAGGTGGGCAAAGTCAGTTGTAACTTAGGAAAAGTTTAGTATACTTCCTTGCTATGTAACTACTTAGCTTACAAGTTAGTTAGAGCCTGCCAAGTCTACACACGCGCCTGTGCCGTGCCCGATAAACCATCTGCTGTAGCGACCCGGCTGGTCCCAGCTGTAGACTGCCACTACAGCGCACTTTTCTGTAGCTCTAACAACTTTTCCGCTTGTCCCGCGCCTCTCGCACTCACCTGGCATTGGTGCAGTCGTTGTAGAGTGTCTCGAAGTCTTGTCTGGAGATGAGTTTGCAGCGGTTCACCCCGGGTTGAATCGCCCCGAGTCCTCGGAGCACCCGTACCTGCTCCACGTTGCACACCACCGGTGTGATGTCCAGTCTTTTGAGCTTGGTGTACACGGTGTGGAGCCCGCCGACGAGGTGCTTGAGAAACACATCAAAAGCCTGTGGCAGACAAATGAGCTCCGTGTCTTTAACCGTAAAAGAGGCTATTTTGACCCCCTTCACCTCGACCAGTTTGCACTCGTTGTTCTGCGGCGTGCTCTCCACCGGCGATGGGGTCGCGTACACCGGTTTGCCGCCACTGGACAGGGACATACCGGACATCCCTGCCGTCTTCAGCGGAGTTCCGTTCGGGAGTAAAAGGTCTGCTCTGAAGGAGTGAAGAAGTGCCGGGTGAGGTACGGGAGGAGCCGGGGAAGAGGCAGCAGAAGTGGCGGCAGGTGGCGGCGAGTTGGTGGCCGGAGACACTGAACTCGGTGTCGGGTGGTGACCAAGAGGTGCAGCCGGGAGCAGAGCCGGGGCAGCAGGAGATGCCATGGTAGTCATGCTGAAGAGTAAGCTTCAAAAAACTCAACTTTAGATTCAACAGTGTCTAAAGTAAGTTTTTCTAACAAGTGTTGCTGCTTGGCAGGAGTGAACCGCGCATTTAGGAGAAGGTAAAAGAAGACGGACAAGGAAAAGACAAGGTTTACGCGCCGGTGTGTGTGTGTGAAAAACAGATCACATAGTTGAATGTGAATGAGAGAGAGGCTTGTCTCCGCGCTGGAGATGCTACTGTCACATTATCATAAAGAGGAGGAGCCTTCCATATTCTTGGAGAGGGAGAGGAGGGAGAGAGTTCAGATTAGCCTATATAAAGTTTGGATAAGCCTATTTATGAACGCCTAACGAACACACAGCCAAATATTCGTGTTTCTCAAGGTATTAGTGTGGGGGTAATCATGCCTTCTCTATAACACTCTTAATAATTAGGCCGTTAAAATCCTACAACTTCTGCATAGACCTAATAAATTATTATTATTATTATAAATGTGAAATAGGTTAGTTATTTTATTAGGAAGTTTCACAGAGGATGGAAATAAGCATGAAAGTTATTAACACTATGAGACCATTGAGATGCCCACAATACATAAGACATCTAGGCCTAATCGTTGGCCGTACTCAATAAGACTCAGAATGACAACAAAGTCACTGCATTCCCATATTTCATATGGGGCATGGGCTATTAAAGGCACTGGGGGCAATAACCTTGCTTTTACAAATTGACCCCTTTACCTGTTCTCTGTAGCCCTTCTGCAGTCCACACAGACACTCACACTGCCACTGTCATTTACATATGGAGCTTGCAGTCCTTTCAAAGTGGCTTTCACGGAACATTGTGCTGATAATGATCTTGGTCGTGAGGGAGAGAGAGACACAGATCTCCAGAGACCATCTCACCATAAGACAAGGGGGAAGAGGATAAAACTCAGACTGTACTTCAACTCAAAGGACTTTAACACTCCCTGCCACCCCACCCCCTCGCCCCAATAAGCCCTCTTGTGTTTTTTAATTGGCAGAAATTAATCTTTAGGATGTAGATGGTAGATTTACATTCATTAAAAGTCAAGAGAGGAAGCCAGGCTTGATGCTAATCAAATCTGCTTAATTATGCTTAACATGAGTATCTCCAGGGGAAGAGAGAGAGGGGGAGAGAGATAGCTAACTCGAACTTTTTACTTTTTGCCTTTGATAACTCCTGCTGAGTATGGCCTTTTCCGTGCCAAAAAGAAATGTCACGACTCTCTTTGTACATCTGTGGAAAACACCCCAATAAAGCCATCAGTGTTGACTAAAATCTATTGTTGTCAGGGCACCGTTAAGTGTTTAGTGAATGTAAAATGTTTAGTGTTTGATCTAATAGATGGGGTAAGTATGAAAGTGCACAGGAGCCAGGTTAGAAGTGTAGCAGGATACCCTGGTGGGAAGTGACTTTGTCTCACAACAGGAAGGTCACTGGTTTAATTCATACTGCAGCCATTGTACCTTTACTCCACTGAAAGAAACAATGAGCTCCCCTCTATTATTATTAAAACATATACATGCACCAGGAGAGAGGAAACCAACAGTGTCATTTCACAACATAATAGTCTGCTCAAATGCTGGCAATCTGCTTTTGCTCAACATTGCCCTGCTAATTAATATTTTATTTCTCTTTTGATTCTTCTAATTGGCTCAGAACACTGTAATTCCTCAGTTTTAACCTCCAACATTTGTCTCATGTTAATATCTCAGGAAGCCAAAAGCTTCTGCCAGAAGTGATTTTTATAAAGTTGTGGTGGACTGTGCTCATCTTTCTGAACACTAAATCTAAACTAAAACCCCAGTGGGTTTTCTTTTTAAAAGCTATTTTGCTCAATATTCTGAAGTTGAATCTTTCCACAAGAATTTTGGATCACTTTAATTGATTGTACTAAAAAGACAGATTGGCGCATTTGGAGTAGCAACATTTCTGGTGCAATCTTCCAAATTTAAAAGCTTGTATTCCATATTAGCTGTTATGAGTCAATGAGACAAAGATAATATGCATGTTGTGTTGTTGTTTGAAAGCCAAGATCTTGGTCCTTTCCACATGTCTCTTTTGGCCACAGAGCAGCAGAAGCATGAGGGGAATGTGTAGGTGGCTAGATCAGCCGATGAAGTGTAAATACCACTCAATCTGTTCTCATTAGAGGAGTAAAAACGTACGAATCACTTCGCCTCTATTAAAAATGCCCCAGGGCCTTAGTGGATTGTCCTTGTGTGTATTTGCATGTGTACACGTCTGTGTGAGGGAGAGAGGGGGTGACAGGATGATGTTTTGGCATTTGTGCCTGTGGATGGGATCTGAAATGCCACCACCATCATTGCTGCTTAATTCCCAGATACACACAGTTAATCTGAACAGACAATCCATTCCGACAGCCACTGTTATGATTCAGATCAACTCCGAGTGAAGTGTATGCTGTGCTGAGTGAGAGAGGATGTCATTGTATTTTGGTTTGTGATTAGGTGTCTATGGATGTATGACCAAGATATCACACATCCACTGCACATTCCCCTATGATAATGTGGATTGATTATGGATATGATAATGAGAGGCCGGCGCGGCATCGCGACCTTCACAAGGTCTAATTGAAACAAGCGTTGGTCCTCCGAAGCACTTATCAAGTCACACAGCACATCATTAATCACTGAGAATACAAGCTGTCAGTGAACACACATGCACATACGCGCACGCGCACGTACGCACACACACGCACGCACGCACACACACGCACGCACGCACACACACACACACACACACACACACACACACACACACACACACACACACACACAAACACTCCATATTTTCTGTTTTTACAGCATATACACACATGCTCTTTTTCCTGTCTCTCTCTTTTTCTCTTACATACACACACACAATACAAGCTGTCACCGCAATATGCCTGGCATTGTCTTCTTTTAAGGAGAGTGGACAGCTAGTCCACCCTCTATCTCTATTTTCTTCTTTAAGAAAAGTTGAGTAACAAACAGGCTATTGCAGTTTAAAGGGAGAACAAGAAAGGCAATGTTAAAAGAACTCAACTAAACGAACAGATGTTCACTTTACACAAACCCATTTGAGATTGAATTAGTGCAAGTTGTTTTACTACCTGCTTTTATTAGAAGACAATTTAACAACCAAATTCGATTTCAGTGTCTTATTAAGGCAGCATATGGTCTGTACCTGTTAAACACAACATGCTCAACAGCAACTTAACGCCTCAGTGAGCTACTCAAATAAACTAATAAGCACAATATCATATTAGTCATTACATAGTCCAACACACAAAATTCCAATCTGATAAAAGGTACTTTCATTATCATCCAGGAGAAAACACAAGGGAGTATGCACGGGCTTGGTCGATACCATCAACAACTTTGTTAATTGTTATTCAATTAACTGCTTTTGTTAATGAAACCAATTAATACTTTCCATATATATCATTATTATGCATGCAGAAGATTGCTAATTACAACTGTAAATCAATCAATTCTACATTAATCAGTTTGGATAATGTCCAAAACCAACAAAGTCACTAAGACTTTGAAGACTTTTTTTTGATTGCCACACCATTATCTGTCTAATGATTGTTAACGATCCTTTAAAGAGTTTACGATCCAATTTCCTTGCTATGAATTTAATTGGTACCTAAATAGTATAATCTTACAGTGTAGAAGTGTGGTCTGTATTTAATCAAGGGTGCAATATTGCTGTAAACTCTAACAAGGTCATGGAACTCCTCTCAGGGCAAATAGAGCCAGTGGAGCCTTACATTGATGCTGTTGATGAGGCCCAGATAACCTGAGTTAGAAATATGAAAGCAAAAGTGTACTTGGTTGAGGTACATGGTTATATACAGCTGTGCCCATAATTGGGTTAGCATCTTAGAATACACTGGTGTCCACTAATCAGTGTAATTATTTTAGTAAAATGCATTCCTCACACCTGCAAAACAAGATCCTTTCACTTTTAAATGAGAATGCCCTCATTTATCAGAAAAATAGTCCAGAGGCCGGATAATTATCAGTCATACAAACACAAACACCTTTAGAAGTTTGATGTGAGGATGTACTCCTTGAGTTGATTCGGTCATGTGACCTGACCAGTGCCCTAGTTGAGGACTCTTAGATGTTTATGCATATGTGGACGCTAATCTCTCAGTCAGGACTATGGGATTTGGGAATATTTTGTTTAACAGAGATCAAAGTAACAGGCTAAGATCAGGAGAAACCCTTCAAACACATCAAACAGAGAGCAATGCGTCCCACGCCCACAGTAGCCAATCAAGCCATGCATAACTCTGTTTTCTTTGTAACAGAAAAAGATTCTCCATGTGGGTCTCTCTCCATCATCATGTCAGATCGCCCCCCACATAGGGCCCAGAACGGTTTCAGCTTTTTGTTTCAGGGATGGAAAGTTACAAATACTCATGTTACTGGAACTGAGTAGAATTTTTGGATAGCCTAATTTAAATTTAAATTTCAAAAACATTCAAATGTGCTTTTACTTGTAACTGAGTATAATTCTAGTCATGTAATTGCAATTACTGTGTAAAAACAGCACTGCAATGCCTGTTTTGATTGGCCAGAGCTCAGATAATGTGGGTTGAGGTTAATAAAAAAACAAAAAAAACAACATGATTCAGCTTTAAAGAGTTTCAATTTTTCAAGTTTTGTATAAAAGACTGATCTAAACTGAACAAAAAGCAACTCGTAGTTTGAGTAGTATTATTTTATGCATAGCCTACTTTATACTTTTACTTAAGTACATACTTGACAGCAGTAGCCTAGTACTCATTTTCAGTGCTCTTTCCATCACTGGGCTTTACAAGCTATCAAGAAGGGCCACTGCTGCAGCGTGTCTGTATGCCTTTCATAGTTAGAGAACATGATGCTGGTATTGAGGAACAGAAAGATAGTGTGTGAGGAGATCAAAGGAGCAGTACAGAGATTTCGACTGAGAGTCTGTCAATCAAGATGTCGAGACAAAGCAGAGGAAGACAGAAGTGCTTACACACACATACCCTGCTGCTCACTTTGGGCTTTCTCTGTGCCTCTGAGGGAGAGGTGTTGTTAAAGGGCTTAGGGGCTACTCATTTGCAGACATCTCCACTGGTTTAAACCTACATTCAGTGGGAGCAGACACACAAACACTGACAGTCCATGGTATGAGAGGTTGTTCCAGGCCCGAGCAGAGGCCTGGAGAGGAATGTTCTGTGCTCTCAGCATTTTGCCTCGTCTACAAGATGAATAGAGCCATTTTACAGACAGTGGAGAAACAAAACAATGTTCTGTGTGGTTGGATTTGTGATGAACGGTCTCCATTTCTGGTTGATCAAAAGCATACATTTTTGGCAAGTTTGCAATATAATAATAAAAAAAATAAAATAAAAATGGCAAATTGTGTTCTATAAAATAAAGGAGAAAAAGTCTATGCTGGGACAGGAAAGTGTTGGAGCTATGGGTCTTGTGTTGTAAAAGCACACATTCAAAGACTAGTTGTCAACATGGGCAATAAATTTGGTAATAAATGGCAATATATTTCTCCTTTGCCATTACATTAGGTACAACCTTACTGATCAGAGTTGAATAAAGCCCCATAATAAGTATAATTTATACATTTATACATTTCAAAAATACATCATAACAGACAGATTGTTTGAAGACAGTTCAGTTGCAGAAAGAATGAAACAGCACCATCCTGTGGGCATTCACTGTTATGTTTTTAATATGACAGTAAAACAACAGAAGTAATATTCAACATGTTTACAGTCAAATGAAAATAGAAAATGTATAACTTAAGATGAAAAGTCAGAGGCAGAATGTAATGCAACATCAATAAAATCTCTCCTAAGCAAATTCTGTAAGAGTAAACGAAGGATTTTACTCAGGGCAATTAACAAGCATGATTGGCTGAAGTCTTTAAAACATAAATTCCATTCAGGTCCAAAAGTAATCTTCCTTTCTTCAGCTTGTGCCATTTTCTGACGTCTATAACATAAAATCATAATAGTTAATGCTAGTAGTATTACCATTGACATATGAGACGCATTTTTATAGTGGGCATACTGGGCAAGCACCCAACCTACAGGGCCACTGCACTGCCACTGGCTATATTTACATGTGCAACAAGAATCTAAACATTCTAATGATAAAAATTTATTGCTAGAGTTGCCAGATTGTTGAAATGGCATCTGAATCTGATGTGAGTAACTGAGAAAAAAAACAGCGAAAGAGCAAAAATAGCAAAGCAACATCTCAACAGCAAAGATAAAATATAAACTAATGAAATTACTAAACATTGTTTGACTGTTGTTGTAGACTTCCCAATACCACTGTTACTCTAATGACTGATGTTTTGAATAATTCAGATTCTGTCCAAGTATTTATGCGTAGAAATGTTCCCTGATGTCTCCTTTCTTTGGATAAATAGAACCTGACCATAATGCAACACAAAGTGCGATTCTATCACCGTATATTTTATGCAGTGTTCATTCACCTTTAGGGACTCTGAAGCTTTCCGCAGCTCTTTGATCACCGAGGACAGAGCTTCTGGGTTAATACCCTGCTCACATAGACGAACACAGATGGAGAGAGACTCCATGTCCAAACCTGTGTTTAGCAGCCTGGAGATCTCCAGTAGCACTGTAAGGAATAAGAGTACATTATTGATATTCATTGTGGCAGAAAAATAAACATTACATGTTAAGAGGCATAACAGTGTTGTTACCATATTTTAAGTAGAGGTAGGTAGCATTGAATTATACATCCATTACTTACTTTGTTGCATTTCTTTTAAAAACATTTTGAAACGATTGTGCTATACCGTGGCCTACACTGTACACACATTCAAGTAACAAAACGTATACTTGAGTAAAATATTTGGCAATTCTTCCCTCTGTTGTGTACAGGTAACATGGCTTTATGTTGACATTATGACAAAATCAACGTTTTCCTGATACCTTTTGAAATGTGCAAACAAACAAAAGTACATGATATTGTAAGTTTGCTTACCATCCATAGTCTCTCGTACTGCGTTCAGGTTGGCGTTGGCTGCACTTGCCATTGTAGAAGCTGTTAGTTTATGCTAGCTTTATCTAAAGATGTCTTAGAAATGGGGAACAATCGTAAGCCACGTGCAGTCTACTTGTCTCAGTAGCTTTACTATATGTCTGTAATGTTGCCAAACGTCATTTTACAAAATAATAGTGCTACATAAATAATCTGTTATGTTGGCAGCAAACCTTTTAGCTGCTAAACACAAACCACTAGCCAGGCGTCGGATGTGACGTGAGAGATGTTGCGTCAGTTTTGATTGGCTTACACACGTTTCTTGCATTCATTTGATTGGCTGATCAGCGCTGTGGGCGAAATTGAATTGAACGTTTACTTTGCTGCTGCTCTGGCTCTTTCTGCGACCAGTGTTTTTAGCTACACACCGACTCAGTGTAAGTATAAGTTACCCTCTTACTCAAATTGCTTTTGTGATAATGTACAGTTTGCATGCTTGATTGGCTGAAAGTATTTGGCATAACGTAAATTTGAATCCATTGCTCAAC
>KN473843.1:32716-52097 GCA_000787095.1 Periophthalmodon schlosseri
CTCCATCCAAACAAGGAAGCTAAACAACTGTTTATTAAGATAAAGGTGCTGTTTGTTTGTGTAGCTTTTATCTTTCCACATTAAACTTTTTTTTTCCTCATTAGCTAAGATGGGGGACCATGTTGAGGTGCATATCACACCAGAGACCCCGGGAAGACCTTTAATAAGAAATCCTTTTGAAAGTCCTAATGATTACCACCATCTTCGAGAACCTCTTGTTCCCAGTCCATCTGTGTTTAAATCTAAAACCTGTAAAGCAGTAAGTATGAACACGCACTGAACCATATCCTCTGGCAAATTTGTTGGTTAATGGTAGTACTTTCTTCTTCCTTTCTAGACGCCTCCCAAGTTTACCTGGTCTATTGAAGAAATGGCTAGTCTTTTTCCTGTTCATATAGACCAGGAGGAAATTCAACGGCAGTCTTTTTATCTCAGCCAAACAAGGTATGCCAATACTAAAAATTGCATCAAGACTCTGGCAATTAAAGTTGTTATAAACAATTTTATAATTTTTGTATGTGTTTGTTCATAATTCCCCTTCTAGGACAGATTCAGACATTGAGCAAAAGTGTCAAAATGCCATTGACCATGTATGTTTATAGTTGCACCTTCTCATTAGTTTAAAGGTCTTGTTGATATATACTGTGTTTTATACATTTTTCCTTCCCCTTTACACTGAAGTTTTTCACCAAAGGATCCATCGTACCCTCACCCTGGGCTGCACCAGAATCCCGTAAAGTCGGTCCCTTCTGTAAGAAAAGTATGTTTTTTTTCAATATTCTACACCACCTAGTATGGGCTAATAGAATAAGTGTTCATTCCACTGATTATGCTTGAAGGTACTCCATTGTCTCCATTGATAGCTGAAAACCTGGGGAAGATATCAGGTTAGTATACTTCAGGATTTGTCTGCAATTTTTTAATTCTTCTTTGCTTAGACTTCTATTATATAACTTGCTTTTTCTAGTTGGTTGTCAGACTACGCTCTCATTGCCACTGGCTTTTGATTTGGAAAAAGTACTTGGTGAGTTACCTGACAAATGCAACAAGGTTACTGTATGTAGCCTGCACTCTGACTGGTTTAAAAAAAAGTTACAAGTCACACCTGGGTTGCCAGTGCAACCTTAACCCTATAGTGCATATAGAGGACACATAAAAGTTTTTCTCATTCTCTAGGGCCATGTCCCTAGGTCAGCACAGATTAATGATTGGCTGCAGATACTGGGTAGTGAAGATTCAGATCAGCAAAAACCAAGTGGATTTCAGCACTGAAACTGGCAACCCAAACGAGAGGCTCCTTCTGCTTTCTGATTGGTCTTGAGAACCAAAACACCAAATTGTACTATAAAGAATTTGGCAATCATATCCAATGCTTTGGTAATTAGGAAAAACATCAGCATTAGAATTGGGGGACATGCTACATGGTCTGGTCATGTTTTTAAAATTTAAGTCTTATGCATGGCTTTACTATTTCAGTTGCTTTACTTGTTTTTTTGGGGTTTTTTTGTACCACAGGAGAATACTACCGATATGAAGAAACATGTGATGCTGTGCAGGAGAGCCTTAGTTCCTCATCTCTGAGGCGAAAACTTTTCCTTGATGGCCAAGGCAGTGGTTCAGATAGCTCCACACCTCCAAGCCCTGTAAGAGGCCTTTCAGAGCAATTCAGACTACAGGCAGACGGAATAGACCGAGCTACGGAAGACTTGCACATACCAGAAAGAGAAACTGTTTCTTCTATTTTCTGTTCCCCCTTGTCTTGTGGCATTCCAACTACAACTCCCTCTACGGTAGAAAGCTACAGTGATATTCAACCCATGTTCTTTGTGGGTTCTGCTTCTAAAAGTTGTGTACTTGCTTTTTGTAGGGTCAATTTTCATCTAGCCCAATTCAGAATGGCCGTTTCCGGGACTGCAGTCTTGGTAGCATGAATAGTCCCGTTTTACCTGACAGATCGTCTCCAGCTCGCCTTGCATCACCCATCATTTCCCCTATTTTTGCACAAGCTTCTTGCACACCCATAGCTACAAGTAATTAATACTTTTGCTCATCTTGCAAAGATTGTATAGAAACATGTAATGTTTTTTTTTCCATATTTCTTGTTGTAGAAAACAAGCCACCAACAAGTTTGACTCCACTAAATGTTCCTCTGGATGGTGACGTCACTTCATGCATTGTGAGCCCATTTGTTGAGGGATGTTCCCCTATTCGTAGCTGCTCCCCACATCAGCTGAACTACCATGAGCTTAAAAACTGTTCCAGATCAAAACTAAGGAATAGAGTTGGATTTTGGACCTCACCTCCTCCAATATCTCCTATCCTCAATCCAAGGCTCCAGGATGGCCAGGAGCTTGAGGACCTCCAACCACTGCCCTCAATGGATTTGGATCCAGTGTCTTCACAGACACTTGATTTTAAAGACACCGAAGCAATCAATGAGGAAAACCTAAAGCCTTTGACAATGGAAGAGGTTGAAAGAAAAGACACTGAGGGGACATTAGAGGACGAGGAACAGGAATCTGAAGGGCAAGGAGTGCGACTAACCAGCTCTCGGATGGGAAATGTGTCAGCAGGAGAGGGGTCTCAAATGTTTATGTCCCTTTTGACGGAGGGAAGCAGCATACGCTATGAGTCAAGCATGCAGGTTAGTTATAAAGTTTTGGTTGCTGTAATATTTTTAGATAGTCTGGCTTTGTCAACCATAGCTTCACACTTTGTAAACAATTGGCGGGGAAACGTGTGCAGGGGTAAAATTCATTTTTCTATTCTAGGTGGACAGCGGTTACACCACTACTTCAGCTGGCACTGGCAGTCTAATAGATGGACTAGGTTCAGAGTGCAATGGCAAAGAGTCTTTCACCTCTAATATGTCCATAGATGCCATTCAAGTTACAAGACACACTAAACCAAAGGTGAGTTCAACTTGGTTAGTCCTCAACATTTCTTTGTAATTTTCTGTCAATTAACAATTTACTGTTGTTACAGATGTTTTACCATTATCATTGAGATTTTTATTGACATAATTGTCTGCGCTAACTCCAATGGAAGCACAAGATTGCATTTTTTGCATCACAAGTTCATTTTATTTTTTTTATTTTTTTTTGGGCCAAACAAATCTTGTCTTTTTCCATTTTGTAAAATGTGATTTGTATGAAAAAAATAGTTCTACTGTAATGGGTTTAAAGCAGACTTGAATATGGTATTTTTCTGTGGCATAAATTGAGTTAATAATCTAAATAGTAATGTATTTATATTTTTTAGACATTTTATGAGGAAATTTTATAAAACCATGATAACTGTTAAATTGTTTAAGAATTGCTAACATCCAGGTATCAACTTTTTTTATTCCAGTATGGCAAGTTAATGATTCCACTTGATTCAAATGCTGATTGAGCCATTGTTATAGATTTGTACTTTACTGTGGGCTGAATAATTGTCAGAATTAAAGTGACTTAAATTATATTGTTGAAATTTAAAGGCTGAATCTTGTGAGTAAATGCAGACCTGCCTGTACCATGTTGAAAAAATGAAGTCAGAAAATATAGCACTACTGTAAATCTTTAACAGAAAAGAAGTTCCATAAAAACATGTCCAAATGCATCACTTTTTTTTTTTTTAATCTAGCGATCAGTTTTAGATTTCTTGGATACTGGCCCAAGATCTTCAGCTGGAACACTCACACCAGGAATCTGGAGAAAGTAGAAGATAATTATAACCAGTTTAAGTACTGGTACTTAACATTTACTGAAGTCATTTCAACATACCACAGGCTCTAGCAGTGCCATTCGAATCTTCTGGTGCTGGATATTGGATGCATCAAGACTGATTGTGACCTTCACCTTATCAAAAATGTGAAATGTATGCTGCAGCACTGTCAGAGTGGGACCCTAAAAAGAGATCTTACATTATTTCTCCTAATCATTACATCTAGAAGAATAAATTGACTGTTCTCACCTCTTCATCATAAATGAGGTTTGGCCCCGTCTTGTCTTTATTCTCAAAGAAAACTGTTCCCTCTAATCCAAACTTTGGGATGAGTACAATGATGGCATTCTTTCTCACAAATAAAACAAAGCCTTCCTCATTTAATACACCTCGACTTTTGAAGAACAGCTGAAACGTAAATGGATGCATTAAAAAAAAATGTTGGTATATTTATAAATCGTCCAATATGACTGTATTTATGATTATATTGGGGTCAAAGTTTAAGAGAAGTCTGATCACTGCTACCTGTGTGTGGAAAGCCACTGAGGCCCTCTGTGCATATTGAGCCATTTTGTGCCTGTAGTTGAGGTTATTGCAAAGAGCTGACTGTTTGTGCTTATCCATTAGATCTGAATAGGTGCTATCTGCACCAATAGCCACAGCAAGAAGGCGGTGCACTATAATATCAGAGTACCTTTATTTGTGGAGAATGAGGATGGTTAACAAAGAAATATCACATACAAAATTTTTGAGTGTATGTGTTACCTTCTAATAGGGGATGTAAAGTGTGTGTAGATTGGTGAAGCAAGACCGTAGTGGTGGAAATCACTGTCCATGCCAGAGCAAAAGTAGACTGCCTGCATCATGCACCGGGTAGCCAAGATTCGCAACAGTGTGTTGAAGTATGGAAAGTTGTCTACTCGGGCTACATCAAGGGAGTCAGCCAACGCTTTTGCTGAATCTGTGTGGATCTCTACATTCTGTGGAAAAAAAAAAAAAAAAAAGAATTAGTCTACTCCCGTGCTCCAGGGCAAACAAGGCTAGCTTACTTTTGACTTAGCAGCCTTTATGAGAATGTCATAGTTTGAAGGTGGGGGTGCTGGATGTTTCCTCAGCAAGGCACACTCTGGAAACTCATCATAGATCTTTTGGGCAACCGAAATATTAGCCAACAACATAAATTCCTCTACCATTGAGTTGGTTTCCCTAATGAGAACATGAACAGATAAAAGAAGACATATGATTACATACAGCTCAACTGTATGCATCAAATGGCTGAATCAACAATTATAGTAAAAAAAACACTAACATTAGTTCTTTAGCCTGGAGATCAATAGGGTCATGAGTTTCACTGTCTATGTGGAAACGAACTTCCAAGGATGACAGAGTAAGTGCCCTTTAAAACAAAACAAAATAAATAAAATTAAAAAGCTGTGGTGATTTTTATTACATGATTACGTGATACATTTTTACCCATTCTCTATTCTTTGTCTCTTCAAAATTTTGGCAAGTTTGTTGAGGCCCCGCAGACTCTTAGTTATGTCATCATTCATAGTTGTATCATCGATCCTCATCTGGGCCTCTGCATATGTCAAAGATGCCTGGGATTGAAAGAAAAAACTAAAACAATGAACTCACATACATATTCACTAATTTGTTCAGCTTATATCATTTTCATTATGATGTTTTGCTCACTTTACCTTGGAGTTAATGATACTTTTTGCAAAGCGGGTCTTCACTATTTCAGCATTATGGTTCATTTCCCATATGCAAGAAAATGCCAACCTAGAATCATATGAATAAAAATGTTTCGTTTTGAGACAGATACAGACTGGAAAATTTGGTCAATGCCCTACCTCTCGACATTTGAGCGCAAAGAACACAGATTTGAGCTCAGTAACTCAGGAACCATATCTATTCTCTGTTGAACAAATCGACTGAGTGCCCGCAGAAGTGCTCCACAAACATGGAACACAACATTCAGAAGTGCTCCACAAACTACACAATGCACTATGATGCTCCTACCTTTCCACACAGGTAGACAGTTGTTCCTCTGTTGGCTGCTTCTTGATCAAGAGCATTGCCAGGTCTGATGAAGTGGCTTACATCAGCAATATGAACCCCAACCTAAATGCAATAATAATTAAAAATAAGTCCTATGAGTAATAATTATTTTATCCACGTAAAATCAGAACAAAAGTATGTTTGTGTTAACACCTCCAAGTTCCCACTCTCCAGTTCCCTGCAGTGAAGAGCATCATCAATATCAGTACATCCAGGGGGATCCACACTGCACACAATCAGCTGTCTTAGGTCTTCTCTCTTTGCTACGTCCTGCCATATAAATATGTATAGAAAACAATTATCAGCCTAGAAATGAACACAACTAGTTTGTTGGTGGAACTTTGTGTGTACCTCTGGTGTGATGGACCATGGCATCTTGGGAAGAAAACTGAGCACAACTTGGGAAAAGACCTGGTGTGGTACATCATGTTCCAGCAGTAGCACTTCTTCCTCAGTTTCTTTTTCACCTGCACCACCCAGGCTGCGCACAAAGTGACCCTAACACCAAAACATTTATAAGCCCCAATGACTGGCACACCCATTTGTATTTTAAAAGAAAAATAGCTTACATTTGGATATCTGGAGTCTTTGGGCCAGCCATCAATGGCAACCATGATTCTCTGCCCAGCCAGAGTGGATGCCTGACGTGTTTCTATACGAATACGTGGAATACGTCTGTCAGCAGGAGTGAAAAGATGCCTTGTTGACTATAATAAAAAACAAAGAATGTTGTCCACATAGTATGTAACATAGTTTAGTTTAATTTTTTTTTACCTCTTTTATCTGAGAAACATTGAGCATCCCACAGAAAGGTCTCCAACTTCTTTTGATGATCCCCACCACTTTTCCAGTTGGCTTTTTTGCTGCTTCAGCTGCTGATGTTTTCAACTGTTCAGAAGCATACTTTGAAACTCAGTAACATTTAATCACAGACCCTTTTAATCAGCTAGAAAACTCACTGCTTTATCTTCATCCTCCTCGTCACCAGCATCATCCTTTGCTGTGCCTTCATCTTGAAGCACAATTGAAGAAGGAGCCACCCATTTGTCCCGTGGCAATAGCTGCACAGCAACCACATCTTGGTGCACAGCTCTGTTAAGATTTGTAAGGCCTTGGATAAGAACCTGTGAACAAATTTAATATTCAAGCAGGTTTAAACAATCATATGGATAAGTGACAGCATGGTTTTCATGATCTTACCTCAGTACTTTCTTCCCCCTCTCCATGGACAAAGACTGTTCCTTCCAGGTAGTTGTCCCTACTGGCCCGATAGGTTCCCTGGAGGAAAGTACCAGCCTTGATGCCTGCTTGGATCTTGGACAGTGGAAGATGCTCTGGGAATAACACTTTCCTTGAGATCTCATTCTTGAAAGACAAATAAATATATAATTAATTGAAAAATACCAGAGAACCATACATAGATGTTTGTCATCTCGTGACTAAGTTGACTAAACCACCGTTTACCTTTTCATCATTAGTCAATGCCAAGCGATCTACAAGCTCAGGATTTGCAATAAGACTCTTAATGTACTCCTCACCTGCATAATAAATCAGTAATTATATGATATTGGTATATGCATACACAGATTTTAAATAAATAAAATTTAAAATAATTTTACAAAACAATTTACATTTAAAAACTAGCAGTCCAATTTCTTCCGCCTTTTGCTTGTTCCCCTGGTCATTTGTGAGGAGTACCACCTCCAGTCTGTCTGAAATGGACTTGAAGTTCTTCAGATGTTCACTGTACCATTTTGCAGCAACACGGATCGCCCTATCATTGCGGTCGTTTGCACTCTCTCCTGGTTCACGCTCAATAAATGTCTCCCTAGGGAAAATAAATACTTTAAGGAATTTAGGCTTGCATGCAAGTTGTATATGTTAAGTTAATTGAGGCCCATGTAATCGATTGATGTCAGTTATGTTTACCTGTGATGTTCATTAGTAAAAGTGTAGAAATGCTTCTCTTTCTCATGTAACATGTCTTTAACACGTTTATAGATAGGTGCGCTGCGGTGACGGACCTCTTGCAGAACAGTCTGTAGTATGATGACATTACGGATAATAGGATCCTCCAACACATCAATCTGCAACACAAAATGTAACAGATGTTCTTTCTTCCCTTTTTTCCTTTTTATATTTACATGCCCTTACCTGATGCAGTACCACGTTGGTGTCAGGAATCAAATAGTGTGGGTATGTACACAGATTGCTCTCAATGCAAGCATCCCTCTCAAGTGCTGTAGTCTCCGGTTTGCACTCAGAACATATCTCGCTACCACACCAAATATCGTCTCTCAAATAATGTTCACGTACTATTTTCACCACCCCACCCGACCGAGTCTTTTTTACGAACGTTTTAGACTTCAGCATGTTTACATACAAATCGTAAAAAGTGCACTACTAAATTTTTCTTCCATTACATGTGCCAACTTACACCGTAAACGGGGTTCCATGTGTAAACTGTAGACGAGTCGTGTGGGCCGACCAAGCACTTTTCCGGAGTTAAAAAGAAAGCTTCCGATCAAAGTGCGTCGACACAATTACGGCCAACATATGCTTTAGATAAGCATACGTACACTCGTTTTAATAACTAATTATATGTTCATTGTATTATAAAATACATATATGTGAAGGAAAATAGTCCTAAACAAACGTTCAGTCACGACGGAATATTTTATGGTTAGCCATGTTTTCTTGCAGGGTTAAACAAATTGTAGAGGACAGTGTTTACTTTGCACTGCCACCTTGCGATGGGGAGTTCAAACTGCACCACTGTGTAATTTTATCTAATGATGGGAGGCAGATAGTGAGCGGGGACTATGTGCAGTACCAAGCCATTTCAACAGGGGCGTCCTAAGTAAAATGTTCACTCCACCACCGCCCATTGTGGACGAGACAGCGGCGGGCTACAGACACTGGAAGCGGGATCCTCAAAAACCGCTTGCCAGCGTTCTGTGTTTTATCAGCGTAGTTGAGGTTGGATCGGTTTGGATACACAGATTTTTTCCGCTTTCTGACTGTTCGGGTTTAACGCTAACGGGCAAGTGTTATTTTATTGATTCGTGCAGAATCAGTCTGAATGGAAACTACATCAAGTTGTGCAAAGTAGCAGATTTAGGGATAAAAGGTTTAAGATGCCGCCGAAGAAGCATCACCTAAAGCCAAAAGGAGCAAATGTGTCCAGCTCGCTAGACCTGGAGTCGGAGGACATTAGCCTAGAGACCACTGTCCCCACTGCCGAGGAGGTGTCCTCCTCTGACGAACTCCGGGACGGCTCGCAGAGGGTGACCCGTCAGCTGCTGGAGAGGAAGGAGATGCTGCACAGCATCCAGCTGCTCAAGATAGAGCTGTCCCAGAAAAACCTGCTTCTGGACAACATGAAGGTTGATCACATGACTAAGGTGGGCAAACCATAACAAATGCCCTTTGTTATGTTTCCCTTCTATTTGGTCACTTTCCCGTTACCCTTAGCACCAATTTTATGGAATTTGTTTTTGTTTTTTTTCAGGTTGAAGAATTAGAGGAGAGACTCAATGATGCTCTACATCAGAAACAAGTGTTGACCCTTAGGCTGGACAGTCAGCTGAAACTTGCTCAAGAGGAAAACAAGTAATATTAATATTAAATTGTTAAAATCGTAGTATGATATTTCAGTGCAAAAAAGAGTGATAGTAGATGTAGAGACATTGTGTGACATTGTTGCTTAGGAAGCACCAGGCACTGCGTAAGCAGGAGATGGACACCATCATGCTGAGGCAGAAGCAGCTGGAGGAGACCAACAGACAGTTGTGTGACAAAGCTGGAGAGCTGCGCCGCTCTCTTAGAAATCTGGATATCTCCCAGGACAGATACCAGGAACTAAAGGAATTACCTGAAGACAAACTGACCATACAGGAATATGTTTCTGTAAGATCAATATCCAGCCAAATAACTTCAACCTTTTAAAATCCCTGCCAATAGAACCTCACTATGCTTTAGGTGCTTTTCTATGAAGTGGTGAATCCCCTGCAGACTCAGGTGACAGAGCTCACTTTAAAAAATGGCTGTTTAAGTGAAGAGCTTGATATACATCGAACCCAGATGAAGTCATTGATGGAGGTAAAAAACATGTAATTACTCCATATCACCTGACTGAAAACCTGTGCATTGTCCACAGTCATCCTTGGGTTGTTTGTTGGTGCACTTAGAGTTATGAGGAGGAACGACATCTTCGGGCAGAGTTGGAGATCAGGTGCCAAAAACTGACCCTTGATTTGGCTGACACAAAGCAGCTAATTCAGGAAGGAGATTACCGCAGGGAGAACTACCCCACCATCAGACGGTATGTGAATCTTCATAATACATTTGTTGTGTTTTATGTAATAATTTTGAAATGTATTTTATTTTATGCACCATTTTAGTGAGCGTGATCACTTGGATGTAGAGTTGAAAGAGTTGAAGAGGAGATATGAGAGCCTTGATTTAACACATACTGCTCTTAACCGAGAGAGGGACACACTCAGCAAAGAGGTGGTACACTCATTAATATGATTTATTATGATCCTTATTATGACCTTATTTTGTGTCTTTCTTTTATTTTCCTGCAGGTGGCAACATTGCAGCAGTCAATGACCCTGTTACAGAAGGACAAGGAGTACTTAAACAGACAGAACATGGAGCTGAGTGTCCGGTGTGCACATGAGGAGGACCGCCTAGAGAGGCTGCAGGTTTTTATCATGCACAAATGCAACACAAACAATTGCACAAAGTGACTATATAACATATTCTAACATGTTACTGTAAACTGTAGGTACAATTGGAAGACTCTAAAAAGGCCAGAGAGGAGGCCTACGAGAAATATGTGACATCCAGGTTTGACTTCAAACTCTCTAATAACTTTAACGCCACAAGAATAAACCACATTTTTTGCAAAAACCAAACATTATTATTATTGCTATAATAATAATAACAATAATAATCATCATCATCATGATAAGTGGTTGAAACAAAAATATTTTAAATCTAACAAAAATGCAATGATTCTTAATTCTCAACTTGCTGTAGCTGATTTGAGACCTACTGGAATGGGCATTTTTATTAAGATGTGTTTATTATGATATTACATTGTGTTCACTAACCTAATGTGTGTATTTATCTGTTTTAGAGACCATTACAAGTCTGAATATGAGGCCAGGTTGAGAGAAGAGCTGGAGAACATCAGGCTCAAAACCAGACAGGAAATAGACAGTCTACAGAGAGCCTCCAGGGAGTTGTATGAACGCGAGAACAGGTAACACAGCTAAATATTTACTGTTTCATCATTCTTTTTGTTATATTTTTTGTTCTGTGTTTTATATAGGAACCTACGTGAAGCCAGGGACATTGCAGTGCTGGAGAGAGACAGAGCAGTGGCAGCTGAGAGGGACACCCAGTCTAGATACGACCAGCTGCTGGAACAGTGAGTTTTGTTTATTACGATAAAATGCCACATACGTCTTCTTAATTTAGTTAACATACCACAGTGACAGATACAGGAAGCCAAGTTATGGTTGTGTATCTAATATGTTTGGAAATAAGATTGAAATTTAAAAATAAAGAAAGCTTAATTGTGAAGTTATTCATTTTGACACCTTAAACCAAGAGAAAGGAGAAGCAATGTTATTATGTTATGATGACAAATTATATGTAACAAGTAAACTAAAACTTCTGGTAAATGCTTGTAAAATCTCATGTGTTCATTCTGCTTTTGAATTTTCAACAAAACTGACTTTAACTTGCCTAGAGTAATTCATAGTCAGAGCTCCACTTAAGTGTCTACTGAAGCAAATTTCTGCCGTATTCCACATAACAGTCATAACAGAATAAATATAGAATCAAGCACTTGTCAACAGACATGCATAGCTCCAACAGGACTTCTTGTACCTTTTTAGTTCATATAAAAATGACAGAACAAGGTTTCCATCTGATATTGAGCTAATATACGTCTGTAATCATTATCAAGCTAATGGCAAATGGGAGTGCTTTCCTGTTCAACCTCTATTCAGTGCATACCTTGCTTTGATGTGTGAAGACCAAAATTTTTGAAAAGGACACTGCCACAAGAGCTGGTCATTTACAGTGGCCTAAACTCTTGGATATTTAGATCACCTCCTCATTCTGTGAAATTAATTGTTACTGGTTGATTCTTTTTCTACCTGTTAAAAGAACCAAATCCTGGTACAGTTAACATAGTTATCACTGAAAGTAATAGACGCTTCACTTGTCATTAATTAACCCTCTTGTTTTTCCTGTTGTTGTAGAGTAAAACAATTTGCTCCATCTCTTCCATGTGTTACATCTTCCAATTTTTGTGTAACTGTATGGTTCATTCTGGGGTATTTAATTCATCCTAGAATGTCTGCTTTTTATTTTTTGTGCAGCCAGATGCAACTTAGAAAGAAGAAATAAATTATGGTAACTCTGATTTTGCTCCCTTTACTCTGTTGGAATGAATTGGACAGAGGATTGCTTAGAGGTCATAGGTTAAGGGAGGGGTTAAAGGTTTGTTTGCAACCTGCTGGTGTCAATGACCCCACTGGCTCTGTGTAAAGAAATAATCCCAATAGAAAAAACATGGTAATTTGACATAGATTGACAGCTCTAAACTTTCACATTTTAACTGTCTCAGAGTTTCATGTCCATGCTCCAGGCTCATTGTCCAAACTGAACACTGCCTGAAAACGTGCCTCTGGGTCACTGTATTGAAACAAGTTTCACCTCTTGCATGAAAATTGCAGCAGAAATATTATAAGATGAACTTTCTTTGGATACACCCAATTTAGTATCCCTTTTACCTTGTTGAACTTATTTACTTTATTTATTTATTTTAGTTAGATTGTATATATATTCTATAATGTAGAAATTTTATATGAAAATTCTATAGTATTTTCAATAATGTTTCGTGTGTAACTCCGCAGTCAGCAGTAGTATGTTGCTGCTCTGAGTTACTACTACTCACTTGACATGCCGGTCATTTCTCTAGATCCAAACCACCAGCTGTTGGTCTTTCCAGGCTGACACACTCTCCCTTGCACTCTCTCTTCTGCGATCACATTCCCGCTCTGTGTCGCATCACAAGCCAGCAACGACAGATGCTAGCCACAAGCCCTTAACCCCTAACCCCATGTAGCTCCCTATTTTTGGGGCAAAGAATGAAGTGGACAAGCCTGAAATTGCGTCAGATTATTCCACCAAATAAAAGCCAGAGTAAATTCAGGACTTTGTTGAGAAGGTGTTTGAACTGTAAATTTAAGATTTCAAACAATTTCATGGAGAGATTTTATTTTGCAGGACAGTAAAGCATAAGGGGTTATAAGAAATGGGTACAAGGCTCTCCACTAATATTGTCCCCCATTTTCTGACTGGAACTAATGATGTTTTTTTCTGAGTCAAAGTGTTAACTTTGAGGACCGAAGCCCCCATTAATAACAGAGGGTCTGAAGTGTGGCCCATGTGCACATGTCTATCACCGTGAGCACACAGTTTAGGACTGCGCTCTATGGATGATGAAATCCTATCAGGTCAGCTGTAATCGAGTTATTAATATTATCCAGCCAAGAATCAGCTCCACTGAGTGTATCTGTTTGTTCGCATGTCTGAGAACTGCCTAAGGACGACCAAGAGATCATGAATAATTTGGCTTGTTAATTTCAGAAATGCTTCAATTATTGATAGACTCACTTTAATGTGAGTATAGAGAATCACAGATATCTAGTATTTCTAGTATGTTGCACTGAATTCAAACAAGGTGCTATATAGGCCTATCATGATAATTACTATATCAATATATTAAAGCTGGAACAATATATTTTGGCACTCAGTGTTTATCGTGTGTACAATTTCTTTGCAAAAGTGATTTTAGAATTATTTTATCTAATAAGCTAAGATTTGAGCAGTAGTGGGTAGAATAAATAACTTTTGTGGCTAATTATTGCTTCATTCTGTCATTTATTTGTTGCAGCTCATGCTTTTGAATGATGCTATATATTTAAAAATAAATTTGCTGGGATTATCTTGCATTACTATTATTGTGTCTGTGGATTAAAGTAGTTTCAATATTATCGTTTATCGCAATATGTCTTTAGCAATACATATTGTGGTTAAAAATTTGTTAGCGTGACCGGTCTAGCACTATATGCGTCATATGTGTCAAACACACACTGTGACATGGCTTTAATGGTGCATGTGTTTTTCATAGCTTTTACGATCACACTAACATAAAAACACTTTTATTCTGACAAGTCACATTACATCTACATGTGCAGGTTACGTTGTACTTTGTGTAGGGTAACTGGCATCACTTATGCTAAAATGCTAATGCTATTCAGGTCTGTTTTTGTATGAGGAGATCACATTCCTTTTTTCCTGAGAAGGTTCCCTTTATGTGTTTGCCTCTGTATTCTGACGTAGTCCTTTTATCTTTAATTACTTAATTCCTCAGGAAGAACATGGTTCTCTAACTGCCAAATGGGATGATCTGATGTTGCGCATGAACAAACATTGCTATGAGCACCATTTAAAAAGATTTAAGACTTGGCTTTCCTGCTCTGTGACTTTATGGACTCCTCAAGCTGTTAGGTGTCACTAAATACATCAAACTCATAAATTGTTCATTGCACAATCTACACCCGATTATCACTTCCTAGTTTTTTTGGCGTGCTATTAACCACAAAATCTAATTTCATGTGTTTGACAGAAAACATTGCAGCATTTATTGGAAACCGCCGAACAAGCCTGAGCTTAACCAAGGCCTAGAGCTGAGTTTAGGTTTTGTAAAGCTGAAGACCAGGGTTTCTCAAGAGATAAAATCAGCTATAACCATCACAGGCCCTGGGAGGTTTAACATAATCAGTATTTGCTTAATATTTATTGAGCTGTGGCTTTGTTATGATCTGTCCAGATTCAGACAGTTGCAGCTGGGAACCGACAACCGAGTGGTAGAGCTGTCCAATCAGTCCAAACTTCATGCCTTCGAGGCTGAGCGTGCCGAGATGGTCAAAGAGGAGACGGCCAAGGCCTTGGCCCAGTGCCAGGTGGAGTGTGAGAAACTGCAGAAGAAACTGGAGGTACCGCATGCTTTACCTCAGTAATTGTGGTCATTAAGGTCATTATAGATCCTTAATATCTGCTTATTAACTAGGCATTGATTGCCGCTTTTTATACTTTTTTATACTTACAGATAAATTATAATTACCATTTAACTTCAAGACACCCTATTATCTTAATAATCTAAATTAATGAATGTATCCAAACATTTTTTGCCATTGTAATTGTACATCACTCACTGGGTAGGTCCTGACTCAGGAGTTTTACCGGCTGCAGACATGCTCAGAGAAGCGGGTGACCGAGCTGCAGGCGCAGACAGCAGAGCAGGCTGCGCGGCTGCAGACCTACGAGAGACTGGAGCAGGAGCTGGACCAGGTCACCATGCAGGCAGCTGAGAGTAAGCACTCACTGTTTCATTACACACATCACGCATTACCCATACTACAGGCTGATTTCACTTTGGATAATTACAAAGTGAAAAGGTAATGACATTACAAAAAACAACCATTTAATTGTATGGATGATGTTTGTGTTTCTAGTTGAGAATGAAGAAGAGGCTGAGAGAGTGCTGTTTTCCTATGGCTATGGTGCCAATGTTCCCACAACAGCAAAAAGAAGGCTGAAACAAAGGTAGATTTTTAATTTATTTTAACGATACCATTGGAGGATGCTAAAATAATCTGTTTGTTTAAACATTAATTTATAATATTAATTTAAACCAAGCTTTATGTCCCTGGGCATGACGCCCATACTGCCAGATGGTCCTTGGTATCTCCAAATAAGCACATAACATAAATTCTATAGAAAACTTTCATATTTTTGAGTAGTGTTTTCTCAATGAACATAAACCCATCTTGTAGATGAGTATACGGAAGTGTATGGTGCCAAAATGGCAAAGCATTACCTCAGCACATTAATATTGTGGAAACAAGAGTGAAGAGTTAACTAGTGTGCACTTGTTGATGTTATGGTGTTTTGGAAATTCCATGGCTGTTTTTTTTTTTTGTTTTTTTTGTGTGGCTGTGATGCAGCGTTCACTTAGCCCGCAGGGTGCTGCAGCTCGAGAGGCAGAACACAGCACTGAGGAAAGAGCTGGACGCAAAGGGGGCACAGGCGGGACAAGTGTCTCAAGAGGTACATACACACAAAGGAAAGTGGGAAATGTATTGTTTACATGGTGTTTACTTGGTGATATCAAAAATGGTGGAGGATAAAAAATAAATATCAAATTTGCATTCTGTGCTTTCTCCAACAGACAAACAAAACCATAGGTTTTTATTAATTTTATTTTATTTATTTATTTGATCGGGACAATGCATGCTAATGAACAGACATGATACAACATGAATGTAAGCACACCAGATTATAGCCAAAGGCTAATTTCTATCCGTTGTTCCAAAGGTTCTATAACACATAATACACTGAATATTCTGTGTATCATCCTGCTTTAAGTCTTTCCTTGCCATAGTAAATGATACGCCTCATTGTTATTTCAATATTCTGCCATTGGCTTTCTGCCAGATGATATTTGTGCCATTTATCCAGGTTTGGAAATGACACTGGCTGGTAACTCCTTAAAGGGCCCATATTACTCTTTTTTTCTGATATATGTTATAATGTTGTTTCCTCATCAAAAACATACCTGGAGTTTTGTTTTGTTTCATTTGGATCATTTCAGCCCTGGAATTGCCAATCTCTACTGAATAAAAGGTAAAGGTAGCTGTTAACTTAAAAACTACCATTTCATGACATCACAAGGTGGAATAGAGCATTTTGAGCTTTGGAGGTGTAGACAGACTAATAATTATGGTTATACTCAAACATGCGTGAAAGAAACAAAACATAACTCTGGGTATGTTTTTGATGAGGTAACAGCATTATAACATGGCTTAAAGCTCACAAGAGTCAGTTTTGCATAACATAGGCCTTTTAAGGCTAAGATAAAATATTACATGACTTATTTGAGCTTCAATGTTTATCTACAATTTTAGAAACACTGTTTACAGTTATTTCCCAGTCTTTATTAAAGCTATAATGATTTATTTCAGCAAACACAAAAAACATAATTATCATAGAGTCATGGCGTTCCGTAGGCCTGTCACAATAATTACAATATCGACTTATTGTTCAATATATGAAAGCTGGAACAATATATTTTTGGACTCAATATGTATCAAGGGTACACTTTCTTTTTGAGCCATTTTTATATAATACAATCAGATCTGAGCAGTAGAGGGTTGAATAAATAACTTCTACAGCTAATTATTGGTTCATTCTCATTATTTATTGCAGCTCAGACCTTTTAAAGATACTGTCCATTTAAAACTTGGTTTAATGGGATTATCCTGCTTTGTGTCAATGGCATAAACTAGTTTCAGTAGTATCGTTTATCGCAATATTTCATCCTTCAAAATGTTTTCATCGTAACAGGCATACCGTTTCTCTGTCATGAGTCACCCACCTTCTCACACAACATCTGGGACTGCTTCAACCATCTATCGTACCCCTTAGAGCTTTTTTTTTGTTACATAATTTTGTGTTTTTACAGTTTGTGAACACTCCATTAGAGATGCTTGAAGAATTATTGCTACAGGAATCACCAGCCATGGATGCTTTGTCTGTTGAACAATAATCCTGGCCAGGGCTTTTCACAGAATTGACAGTTTGTTAGGAGAAGCCTGCAGACAGTGAGTGCTTTACATGAGACAGAAGACAGGTTACCTTCTCAGTACATGTCACACTTGTTGACACAGGAGAAACAGTGCCAGAAACCGTGACGACCACACTCTCTTCAATCATCTAACTGCTAGCTTACACCAATCACTGAGCCTTTTGTTAACGTACCATGTGCGCTGACTTTAATATTAGCAGTGAGTTCCTTTTTTTTTCTTCTCCATACTAGTCACATGTACAGTACTCGTGTGAAAATCTGCCAGTAAGGTTTCAGATTAGATGACTGGCAGTTCAAGCAGCCACTGTGTTTGCTTGGCCGTGCTACTACTACAGTGCAACATTGATTGTGCAAGACTAGAATAGGAAAAGCTAGTCAGATTTAATACTTTATAAGCCGGGTATTCAACTGTCAGCTGTGATTGACTGGCATTTGTCTGAATTCCTCATGATTCACAGAGTATGAAAAGAAAAGGAGTGAAAAATCATATGTCCCATTCAGGGCATGGGTGTTAACCACTTCACCACCCACACAGATATTCTGACTAACTATTGTCCTGCAGCTCCCACCCAGCAGTGCACACTGCTTTATAGCTGTAAAATGGGATTAATGTGTAACATGCTCTTTTTATATTTTGTCCATTTATTCTAAAACATGATATTGTGCAACTATATGGGCATCAGTATAAAATTGTTATTAAATTAGCATACTATGGAGCAAAATCCATATAAAGTATTCTCTATATTGAATGTTAAGAGAAAAATGATTAATTTTTTGTGCTTAATAATTTGGTTGAAGTCAGTAACGTGGAATTAGTCTATATTTGCTTAGTTTTCTTTTTTTTAGATCTATCACATCTCAATTAAAAGAAAATGTTAATTACCTGCCTTCCTACCTTAATTAAGTACTATACTACATACAATCTTATTTTAATGCCATTGTCTATCCAACCAAACTCAGATCAAGTCAAGACCTGTGCAGTAGTGAACAAGTTGTGAAAAAAATGCAGACATAAATTGCTGTTATAAATAAATTATTACTGTGTGTTTACAGTGATAATGTGTAGACCTGCAATTATTGTGTACTTTGTATTCTACAGTCCAATTACCAGTACATTATGATGTGACCAAATATAAACTTTAACATGACATTTTAATGCATCACTTGTTAACTTTGCCATATAGGTGTCACATTCTTTTAGTATATAATCAATTGCAAAAAAATAGTTTTGTATGTTTCTTCAGGGGTTTCTGTATACATTTGGGGCTTCATCTCAAACCTTTTTCAAATTTGAAGCTTACATTTGGTCCAAAATTCTGCTGCAAAAAACAAGAGCACATTACTTCGATTGTAGCATCTTTGCACTGTTCGTTTTAGAATCGATTTTTTTTTTTTTTCATTTAAAGCTTGAAATGGACTGGCCTTACACTACATCTCAAACCTCAACCAAATTTAGTCTCTGTGCAGCAGGTTGGACTGTTTTCCATATATGTTTATCATATGTGTTGTATAAATAAAGTTGATTTGGATTTTGACAGTTTAATACCCCAAATCAGTGACAACCTCCCAGTTCACCTTGAAAAGAGCACACCTCGTCTCCGGCGCGAAAGATGAGAACGGTGTGTCTGATTCTGAGCTGATATTAAACTGTGTAATGAGTGCTCATGGTTTTAGTAGTTGAGATGTAATAATTATCGGTTTAATTATTTATGTACTGTGTGTACATTTATATTTCAGCTTTTGGCAGCCAACCAGCTATTACAGCAGACGCAGCAGCCCTACAGCTACCTGATCGAGACAGTGAAACAGCGCGAGGCTCAAATCAGCACTTTGAAGGAGCGCGTGGCGTCACTTGAGGACGATGTCAAGTACGAA
>KN473844.1:0-46394 GCA_000787095.1 Periophthalmodon schlosseri
ACTATGATTTATATATTTTTATTTATTCATTTATCTGTCTTTAAATTACACTTAAAACACACACAGGACGATTAAAAAAAATCATATTTGGACTAGACAGACTCTTAAAAGTGTACGAAATTACCTTTTTATAACAAAGAGAGCGGCATTATTAAATCAAAATGTAAAAAAAATAAATAAATACAATTGTAAATATTCAGCTAGAAACCATCTTGAAGTTTACAAGACTTTTATCTCTCTGCCACAAATGTTTTACTGTAGCATTACAGTGTTGTGAGTATTTGTGAGTGTATTCTTGTGTTGTTTTTGTGCTGCGTCTTGGCTTCCAGGCCGTCACTGTAAACAAGAATGTGTTCTCAACCGGCCTACCTGGTAAAATATTGAATGAAGAAACAAACAAGCAAACAAAAAAGTAAATAAAATCAAATAAATCAAATAAAATACAATAAATGCACATGTTAAATCCTTCAGCTTGGTACTCTGAAACAGGTTTAACTCAGCACTGAAGATAGATCGTTCTCCAAAGGGCCGATTAGGGACGCACGATTTATGTTTTAATAATAGGATTCTGTTCAAAGTTCACATTTTGCTTCCAGAGAATTGACAAAAGGACTTAAATGAACTCACAAACTAATACAAGAATCACTTTTCAGAACATGTTTGTACAGATCTAAACTGCAGGGTCAGCAGTTTTTATGCAGAATAAAACAGAATATTCTTGTTTGTGGGCAAACTTGGTACTTACAACATTACAATATAAAGAAGGAGCTTCACGCATTGTTCTACGCATTCCATAGCCAGGCGCGTTGGAGAGGTAGAAAAACTCTCGCACTCTGACTTACTTGCAGATGAAGGCCTAGCTGCGGAAACATTTCTCCAGTGTAAATAAAGCTCACTTTTTGCAAGTAAGTCAGAGTGCGGGAGATTTTCTGATTAAAAAATTGCAACCTTTGCGATTTGCTAATTGTGTACGTCATAGACTGTATAAAGAAGTGGACTAAGTGAGTGTGACGTCACCCACAGCGTTCAGCTCCAGTCAAATGAAGCTCATCGAGGCTAGAGCGGTTATAGGGGCCAATTTGGAGCAGAGTTTCATATTTGGAATTCCGACCACGAGTATCATAGCAACCAAAGAGCCAATCTGGAGCGAAGCTGTTGAAGGTAACGGCCCTTCCTGTACGCACCGCTGGTTTAGCAGGGAGTGGGTTTTTAGTAATGCTGTCAATCAAACCTGTTGCTAACGCTAGCCGGAGCGACCTCGAGGAAAGAAGGCGCCTGATTTGTCTGTTATTAATGTTCACATCTTGATTTACTGACACAACAGTGAAATAAAAACACCATGACCCTGTAGAGCGGGTTAATATGAACATTTTAAAACCAAAATGATGAGCCTGACAGCAGCAGTTGCAGAAAGAGGAGCGACAGTTTTTCAATAGAAAGTGAACTGGAGTGCGCTCATGCTCACTTCCTATTTGGTCCACCTCAAGGAGTAGCCTATGTCTGTTTCCCTAATGCTTCAAATTTGGAAACCTTCGGGGCATTATCCTTCATCTGTACACGATATCGCCAATGTTCGACTTTTTGTCTCAACCATTGCCGTGCTGAGCGGGCTTTTATTTTGAAAGTTCAGACGGGAAGTAGGTGTGTGCCTTATTTAACTTGACAAAAGCCCAGAGAGAGGCGGGTAACTGAGAAAATTGCACAATTGTCCTTTCGAGGCCACCATACACGTTTTATTTTTCTCAATGAAAGACTTGTGCCCTTAATTATACTGTGTAGTTTTCAATCAACATAAAAACCCCATTATGATTATTGTTCTTTTCAAACGTCTGTGCTGTAGGCGAGTTGTAAATGTAGGTGTTGATTTGGTAACAATAAGTAGGTCTGTGTTTATATAACCAGTCTGGAAGTTACATAATGGGCCATTTGGACAAGAGGCCTCAAAGTGGGTCAGGAAAAGTAAATCTTAAGGCCATAGTATTTCATGTACACTTATTTTATTACAGGAAAAAAAAATTTAAAAAAGTTTAATGTCGGTAAACAAAGATTCACAAACTATAAATGTGCTTTGGGGATAGATAGAAATACAAAATATACGATATATTAATTTGTAATTGTAAATGTTGTCATATTGAGGTTAGCTGGTTTTAATCTCAACGTGTGCATGCTCACTGTTCTTGTGTCCATGGGCAAGACGCTTCAGCCGTATTACAGGGTTGTCCTTAGTGGTAAAGTGCTACTATATGAATTGGCTTTAATGATGAGGCAATAGTGCAGAGCGGTGTAGAGCCTCATAACAGGAAGGTTGACGGATCACTGTCAACTACTATGGAAACTGCAAATCTATTTGTTTGGAAGAAAATTCAGTCTCTCAACCCCCACTTTCTTCCGTTGAAAATACAAAGTTGAGTTTGTTCTGTGGCCCACGCTCACACCTGCACAACTGAACAGAGCCACCGCCCGGTGACGTCATCACACGGCGCTGTCTGTTTACATGACGCAGCGGTGCTATCGCTTTAGCGGAGAAAATAAATCCAGCGGCATGAAATATCTCTTAAATAGTGAGGCAGATATGAGTCCTGATACGATAGTGTGGAGCAGAAGGACAACAGGAGACGAGGCTTCAACACTTCTGTCTGTCACAGTCCTGCCTGAAGGCGCAGATTCATCTTGGGTTTCGGAGAAGAGTTCATTAACTTTTTCTTCTTATCCTCTATCTTCTACGCACACAAAACAGGGCTCGCAAACATAAATTGTGCGTGTACATGAGCATCTGTGCCGTGCTCTGGCTCACCTCCTCCAACTGAGCCAAATCCAAGCCCCGGCGTCTAAACATGGCCGCTCATAGAAGTCAATGGGCCGTGCTCAATGACGCATGTTGTGAGTTTAGCCTTTAGCTGCTAGGTACATCCGGTCCTGCCCTGCCCATGGACCATGTGCAGTTGAGCTACCCCCCCATGAGACTTTGAGCGACGAGAGCGAGCGGAGCAGCTGCGAAGGAGACAGGGAATAATAAATAAATTACAAATTATAAAATATAAATTATAATGTTTATGCTTCCAGGAGCTTCTGAACCATGTTCTAAACCTGCGGCTCATTCACGACAGTTGGGTTCATTCGCATCGCTCACATGCTCGTTCAAGTCGTACCACGTGACCGCTCTAACCAATCAGCGCTTGAGTTTAGCTAGAGCGGACACAGAGCAGATTTTGAGCTGAGAAAAAGTTTATGATGTGAAAATAGATACAAATTTCCACAAAATTCGACCTTTGCAGAAGCTGTAGGTGCCCTGTCAGTCCCTGTCAGTCCCTGTCAGTCCCTGTCAGTCCCTGTCAGTCCCTGTCAGTCCCTGTCAGTCCCTGTCAGTCCCTGTCAGCCGAACATGAGCAGTTTGTGATTACATTGCGCTCTATGAGAAAAATCCTTTCTGGGCAGGATTTTTTTCATTGTGTACCAGTGAGAGGCCACTAATCCAACTCGAGACAGCTCTAAGCAGCAATACCCTATCCACTTATTTTAATAGATCCGTGGCCAAGTCCGACTCACCCTGGACAAATGTACCGCGCTTTAAGGGCTGTCCGTGCTTGGGCACAGTTCGACTGGGCCAGTATGAGCACACCCCTAGAAGTGATGTGCTCTTTGTGTGTGTCTGTAACTCTCAGAGAAAAGCAGAGGAGTTTAGCAAAGGGCCACAGCGGACTTTGAAATCAGTGGCATGAAAGTGTAAATCACGTCTTTTTCCCCCACATCAGCTACGAGTTTAATGTAACCACAACACTGTTATGGTTAGTTAGTTTTATCTCATTTCTAAAATGAAGATGAATTTCCCCTGATGGCCAATGAGTTAAATATCATCACTTCTCAATACAGTGTTGAAGTAACATCATATTCTTTAGCTGCTTTTAGTTAAAAAGGAGCTCACTATTTACTTGGACCACAACTTGAATTTAAACAATTATACGTCTTTTTGTTTTGACAATTTTCTGTAGTTTGCATAACATTTTTTGTAGAGCAGGGGGAAAAAAGTCTCGAAATCGAAAATAATAAGATATATATTTTTTTTAAATCTTCCATTTTATTTTCAGGCAAAATCACCCAGCTCTATGTTAAACACGACACAAATAAAATGGTTATTTCACCAGAGGACACTTCTGTGTTTGGAAAGAGACATGTTTGTGTCTCAGCGCTAATTTTTTGGCAAACTGAAGTATTGTACATATAAAAAATAACTGGGCAGTCTTTATTTTTATTATTTTGAATTCTAATAGGTGGCTCATTTTATGTTTTCCGATTTTCATGAAAGTGTGCACAGAGCCTATTTAGCGGCAGAGAAAGAAAAAAAGGAATTCTATTTCTTATACAAATATGTAAACTTCCATGGATGTGTAAAGCCCACACTTTAGAAACCACACTCATAGTTTTATTAATTAGGGGCTATTATACGTATCAATTATAAACACATAACATATTTAGATCATCATGCTACCTCCCCTTGCTCTCTGCGTTAAGTCACTCCCCCTTTAGAGCGTTATCACAACACTATCAGTGTGCATCCCACTATTGAAGTTACTGCACATCACTACTAATACTGCTAATTGTAAGGAGGGTTTGAATAGAGATCACTAGATTACTCAAACATGCACGGATGACATATAAAAGCACTTCAGGCATGTTTTTGATGAAGAAACAATGTTACAACACGGTAACAGTAGATTTTGCATAACATTCCATCTTTAAGTTTTATTTAAATACATAACATTAACATTATTGCACAGTTAGACAGGAGGCGTAGCTTCAGGTGAGCGAGGGATGAGCACAGAGATTCAAAATGAAGTTTGTCTGACGCCGGCTTCCAATTCTTTTTCCTTTTTCCCTCCATTTCTTTGGGACCTGAAGCACACAGAACGTCATTTGCTCAAGATTGATTTAAAACGTGAAACAAACTCTTTATTCAACAAGACAATGTAAGAGAGTATAGTTAAAAATTACTTGAATTCAATGTTAATCTTTGACTGTTAGCCTATACATTTAAGCAGATGTGAGTAGAGTAGCCAAAAACTGTACTGAAGAGTATTTTGACTTCAAATAATATTACTCAAGTAGAAGTACAAAGTAGTGGTCCAAGAAATTATTCAAGTAAGAGTAACTGTAAGAGTAAGAGAAGGACAACACATCTGGTATTTACAAGGGATAGACCTCAAACTAAATCATATCTGAAGGAGTGGTGCTAGAAACACAAAGATTAAAATGATTTCATATAGTCAATATAAAGCATTTGTCACTTGCAGACTTACTCACAGTGGGGAGACTCAACTCAAGTCATTTTAATACACATTTTTACCTCTTCTTTTTCCTCTTCAGAACCACGCTGGTCGTGACCACCACAAAAACAACCAGCAGAAACCCAGCCACAGCCGCCAAACCCAGGAACACGTTTGGTAAGACATTTATCCCTGTAACACAAGCAGAGGAAAAATCTTTGTGAATGAATTAACTCCAGGTATGTTTCGAGAGAAGTTACTTCACTTTTAGTCATTTCAGTGAAGAACCATTTGACTTTCAACCCATATTTCAAAATGATGTTCATCATATTTTACTTAAAGACCAATGCTTATTTTTTGTTATATAAAGGTGGAGTCTGTAACTTTTCTGGTGGGGGTCCGCCACTTATTAATTCAGTATGACATTAAACTATCTTGCATTTATTCAATTACAAATGTTTTTATTGCTCCAAAAAAAAAATACCTTCTTGTCTCTATGACAACAGATATGTTTTCCGGCGTGTTTACGCTCATGTTAAATCATGTCTGTTCATTAACGCGCAATGTCCCAACCAAATAAATAAATAAATAAATGCCATACTGTGGAACACTTCAGCTGAAGCAGAGACATAAAACAATGTCACAAATGTGAAGATATGCACTTGTTGGAGCTGGGATTGATCATTAATCAAGTTAAGATGATAACTGCTGAGCCATTGCCACTGTGTGTTTCATCATATTACAGTGGTTTGTTCTTCATTGTTAATATATTTGATTGATTATACATATTTTTGTCAAACACCAGACTGAAGCACCTCTCCGCTCACCTTTTCCTCTTCTCTCACTCCTCAGCATGTGTCTGGTGACCTCCAGAGCTCCATCGTTCTTCTCCGGCTGTATCCCCAGGATGTGGCACATGAGTGGGTAGATGTTGACCGTTTCAAAGGGTCCCACCTCCAGGTTCTGGGCGAAGGCTGGTCCCACAGCTCTGAAGAAGGCCTTCATGTCCATCTCTGCGTTATCAAAGCCGTGCTCCCCTTTGTTGAACTGCACCGGGAAGTACTGCAGATAGAGACAAGGGAGTACTGAGGACACAGACAGGAGGTAACTACTACTACTTTTCAGTTCCGATTCTGATATATCAATACTTGAGCTTTGAGTATCTACCAATACCTGATATCACTCGATACCTGGTGACTTCCTTAAAAAAGTTATTAAAACAGAGTTATTATGACCATAATAATAGGCTATATTATAATATTATTCATATGAGCTTTCTGTAGGTTCTGACCTTTAAAATGGTGTATGGCTTGTCCATATTTACAGATTTAAAATAGATAAAAATAGTTTCTGTCCCCAATATGGCTGATTGGGGTATCAGAAGATCTGAAATTGTTACACAATCCTTAGCAGTTTCAGTATTAGCACCAATATCGATAATGGTATTGGTATCAGTGTATCCTATGACTAATATGACTACCATGACTAATACTTCTTTCACTAGAAAAGATGCGCCTGATTCAGATGGGGGCAGAAATCCACTGCATTGTATTTACAACAGGAAACACCTCAACAAACCAACTCAAATGTATAACCTGCTAATTTAACTTGGCAACAAAACTGTGTTCATGTGACATCACAGCACACAGTCCCACTGATTAAGGTGAAGTTTACCTGTTGGCTGTGATACCTGATACAGTCGCCTCTGTTTTGAAATGTGATACTGTTATTTGCTCAAGATGGCCGCCGTACAGACAAACTAACACCGGGGAAACACTGCTCTTTCTCTCACCTTTGAAATGTCACAATCGTTTATCATAATCCCTGTAACAGCCTCACATGCAAACCTGTGTATTCCACCTCTGTTTATCTGCACAGGTCGATGCTCAGGTTTGATAATGGACAATAACAAGACGATTATTATCAGCTGGATAACAGCGGCCAAGTACGAGCCTAACCTGAGCGTAAAAACAGGAACAAAAGATAAAAGAAGTTTAATTTGGAGGAGCAAAATACACTGTACAAGAGCAATCTACACTGCCAAAGAGTCACCTAAAAGCTATTTGTTTATAAGAATACTTTAAATGATCTAAATGTGCCCTATGACACTTTTTGGAGGGAAGAAAATCAGAAAAGCTTCACAGTATGGCATTAACCTTATCTATCGCTGTGGGGACCAGCAGTGGATGCACCGTTAAGCTAACCTGGCTAACACCAGACTGATATGTGCAGCTCTCTGAATTGACTTCTACACATTTATCAGTCTGGAACAGCTCTCGCTGAAAGTGATCAGGAAAAGGCGGAACATCCAGAGGAATATTTCAGTCTGATTGGTCGAAGCGTGACAACAGCGGAACAAGCTGACAAATCAAACTTTTGTTAAATCTAGTTGAGAAAAAAGCACATTTTTCCCTCCACAAATGCACAAAGCACTTCTCATGCATGTTTTTTCACAAAATAAATAGTCTGTATTTATGATAAAACTGACAGAAGTACATCTGTCGACATCGGCAGATTTGTTTTGGTTCGTTTGGGAGCTTCACTTTTGGCCCCGTCCAAACCACAATACTGCTCTGCAATGTTGGCCTGAGACCAATCAGACCAATCACACAGCAGGAGCGGGACAATTTGGATTCTGTCGTGAGTTTATGAACTCTCAAATATCGCGAGAATAATTGGCCAGAATAATTTAGTTCTATGGGGTATTAACTGCTAACACATAATATATTTAGATCACCATGTCTCCTTTTATTGTTTTATTGTTGTACCTTTTGTTTTTGCTATGACCCTCTCCCTTTGCTCTCCACATTAAGTCACTCCCCCTTCAGAGCCCTATCATATCACAGTCAGCGTGCATCCCAGTAATGAAGCTACTGCACATCACATCAGGTTTGTTACGTTGCTATGTACAGTTTTGTATCATATTCTTGTATATTTTTTGAAGAATTGTTGTGTGGGAGCATGAATGACGTAGACTTGTGGGCTGAGCATTGCACAGAACCTTACAGCAAACCATAAGGAGGGTTTGAATAGGGCCCAGGAGAGATTGCTAAAAATGCTCAAACATGCATGGATGGATGACATCTCAAACCTCTTCAGGGATGTTTTTAATGAGGGAACAACATTATAACATGGTTGAAAGCTAAAAAAAAATCGATTTTGCATAATACCCCCTCTTTAAGCTATGGGTTTGTCTTTCAAGATGTCAGTAAGGTTGTTCCACTCACCCCATTGATGACATATCCGGAGTCAGCCCAGAGGATGATGGGTAAAATGCGCTCGCTCTTAGGAAGTGCATGCGTTCAGGGAGCTCTTCTTTCTTATAAACGTGCAGATGCGGATGTGCCCCTTTTAAGGCGTTGTAAACCTTATCCAGCATCCCCGGTTTGGGCAGGAGCATCCCACTTGGTCCATAGTCCAACAAATAAAACGACAAATCTTTGAAGGAAAACCCAGGAACTTTGGATAGTGTGATTTCTTCAACAAGTCCATTACGGTACACGTTGGTCATCCCGTGATCTGCTGTTATTATGATGTTTAATCGATCTTCTAAACCGTAATTTTTAGCCGTTTGCCGAATGTATCCAACCGTGCGATCGACTTGCTTCACCATTTCTTTAACTTCAGGCGAATTTGGGCCGTAGCGGTGTCCAGTTTTGTCTGGTTCTCCGAAATACATAGAGACAAAATCCAGATCTTTGTCTCGGAACCAGCTCATGACCTTGTCCGTGTTCTCGCGCCAGGCGGTCTCGTTCTTGTAGTTGTACATGGGCGGCTCCACCTCTTGGACTGAAGCGGTCTCTCCGTCGTAGGTGGACGCGGTGCCGGGGAAGTGCAGGGAGCCGGCTTTGAGACCCTGGAAAAGATTAAAAAACAAACGTTAAAATGCATCTAGAATGATAACGAGGTTGGTGTTAAAATTGTGCCGCAAAGTAGATTGTCGAGAGGTTTGAGGTATGTCTCCAGCTGATTTGTTTGAGCCCGCGCAACTTTTGGTGTGAAGCAGCTAATAAGGAAGCAATGGTTAAAAAAATATAGGCTGCGGTGATTGGCTAAAGAGTCCCTCCTCTTCCTGAACAATTTCTATGTGTCATTATAGATCGATATTACAAAGCTAACCTTATTGCACTGTTATATCAGTCTGCTTTTGCCTGGTTAGGTTTGTTTTTTATAAAAGTTCATTTAATGTTTATGTATGAACCAATCAATCAGTATCATTCAGTACCAAATGGTATCTTGTGCCCTGTGCTGGCTCAATGGGGCACACAGCAGTAGTTCCAAGCTAAGCAAATGATATGAACCTTATCTGAAAAGAGGCTTATCTGTTTCTTTCTATACCCTCTGCAGTTTTACATTAACGTATAACACAACAGCATATGCAACACAAGGTAAAGCTTTTGCACTCAAATACTGGAGGTGGTAGCAGGGCCTGTCCTACCTTATGTTTGTATTTTACCCTTGGTCATCCCTCTTACTGATAATTTCTTCAATAAAATGTACTGCAACTTTTCATGTAGAGGATCTGCCAACTGCTTCAATTGATGAAAATGTAATTGCTTTGTCTCGAATGTTCCACAGTATGGCATTGTTTTGAACAGACCTGTCTCTGTGCAGTGATCCAGATGGGCAGGGAGCCGTTGTCCCACCATTCGTTCTTGAACTGGGTCTGATAGTACGGCAGCATCTTTGAGGTAGTGGTGTTGAACCACATGTTGTGAATCACTCCATGGTTCTCCACGTACAGACCTGAGGAAAAGAGGAAATGTTCACTGAGGCTATCAAACCCAGAACTAAACCCGGATTAGAACAGGACTGAAACAGGAAGTCAGGACCAAACTGAGCCTAAACCAGGACAAGTATGAACACACCCTGAGACAATTTCAACTTCTGTCATTGTTTGAAGTGTGAGCTGTACTAGCTCCTGTCAGATCACATGGCTTTGACCTGTGGGGTGCCCCAGGGGTCAAACCTGGGACCCCTTTTGTTAAATATCTACATGCTGCCGTTAGGCCAGTTAATACGCAGGAATAATTTGTCCTACCACAACAATGCAGATGACACTCAGATCTATGTCTCATTGGCAGCGGGTGAATATGGACCAGTGGATTCACTCCGTCACTGCATCCAACAGATCAGTGTGTGGATGCAAAACAACTTTCTCCAGCTAAACTCAGACAAGACTGAAGTCATAGTCTTTGGCCCACAGAAACAAAGAGGCCCCTTTTATCATCTTATCATCTAAAAATGTTCAAATGGCAACAACAAACTTTTCAAAATAAGTTTACAATAAAAGAAAGAATTCCACAGTATTATTATTATTATTATTATTAAATTATTATAATTTTTGTGCTCTTTTTGGATTATTTTTTAGATTAAGTAGTAAGTAATCTTTATTTATATAGCACTTTTCACAGGCAGATAATCACATAGTGCTTCACAGTAAAAAAAAAATGCATTAAAAGAGGTGGGCAACAAAATACAGTCAGTATATCAATGAGGCTAAAATGCTATTAAATGTAATAAAATGTATATCAGATGATTGAGCTAGCCACTGTTGCACTGCCATCCACGTTCTACCTATCTACTTTTGTCCCTGATGCAGCAGATTGTAGGCGGCTTGTGTCGTTGTACCTGTGAGCAGAGTGAAGTGCGTGGGGCTGGTGATGGTGAGGTACGGAGGCGTCACGTACTGAGCCTTCACTCCGTCTTTAACCATCTGGTCCAGGTTTGGAGTGTCCACATCGCGATCGTAATCCCACCGAAACCCGTCGAACGAAACCAGCAGCAGCTTCTGCCTCTGCCTGCTCACCGGCAACGCCACAGCTACGGAGGCCCAGACGAGACACAAAAGGGCAGGAGCACGCATTTTCAAAACCAGATTCTAGTCCAAGTTCTTTCTGAAATCTTTCCTCTTTGACTGTCTGATCCTTCTGAAGCTTGGAGCAAAGTTTCCCTGATTTATCTTATCTGCTCAGTTCTTGAAAGACCAGCAGATGTTTATGACGAACTTGACTCTAATCTTGTGGCTCTTAATTGTTAATCTATCTGAATTTTTACACAATTCAAGATCGTGAAAATAATTCTATCTGAAAGTGACATGGTGGCTGAGTGGCCAGTATTCTGAAGGGTTCCAGGTTTGATTCCCAGATGGAGCGTCTGAGTAGTATTTTCAGTACATTTCTCTACAGGAAAGATAAATTCTACCTTATTTTATTATTATTTTTTTGTAAATTTGTGGATTATGACAACGGTATACGATAAAGATATTTATTGATGTTCTGTTGACGCTCTGATTGGCTGTGCTCGGACGGTCCACCCCAGCGTCACGTCACCGTCTGAAAAAATCTGTTCTAAAGCTGTGCACGTGCCCAAAAATGAATGCATGTGAATATCAACAATGTGGTAAAGTGTTAATGAGAGCTATGGAGGAGTTAGACTGGACTTAAATACCTCCTTCCTCCTTCTGCGTATTGAAAATCAGGTACTCCAGCTTTAACCTTATTTGAGTATGTTTTTTTGCAACGCTTTTACATGTGGAAACCTTCTAAACAATATTCTTTGTCTGTAATTTTCTTATTGATGACACAATGGGATTCGACTAGGTCAGTGATGCCGTTATGTCGATATTATCTGCCGCTGCCCTCAGTGACTGATACCACTGTAAAGACTGAAAATTGCATTTATTTAACTTAAAACACACTTTGACTAATTACATAATTTAACAAAACAGTGTAGTGTTATTAATCCTCAAACTACAGAATCACTTTATATGAAAAAATAAAATAACTCAAACATTATGACACATTCTGGGCTAACACCAGTCAGCACATCTTTATATCCAGTTAATGGCGACACTAGGATATCGGGTGATGTAACTGATACATGATCCAGTACCGGTGCTGGATCAGTTATATAAAACTGCCTGTTTTATATAACTGAAACTAAAGCCTTTGCTTAGTAACCACACATGAATGGTAGTTATTTGTTAAGTTCAATTTTATTTTAAATACACAGTTATTCCACAGTTAGACAGGAGGCATAGTTTCAGGTGAGTGAGGGATGAACACAGAGATTCAAAATGAAGTTTGTTTGGCATCGTCTTTTTCCTCTGTTTCTGTTCTCTGTCCATTGTTTTGTGATCTAAAACACACAGAGGTCATTTGGTCAAGATTTGATGCAAAAAGGATGAAAGACCTAGATACATGACTTGAATTCAGGGTATAAAACTTCATTTGAGGCATTTGAATAATGAACATTTATTTATTTGATGGACTTCAGTTATTTAGAGTTTAAAGAAAAGACCAACATGAACCAGCCATGTGGTAACTGATACCTCTGACACCATTATCATTAGTAAAAAAATGAAAATGAAATGAAATTTAACTTTGAGGTTTCAGAAATATATTTTCTAATTATATGATGTAACCTCTATGGCACTGCCCTGCAGCAGCATGGAAAGCTGCTGATCCCTGATCCGGGCCAAATTTCTCCATGAGGAGACAAAATAAAGGAAACCTGAAACCTTAACAGCCATGATATTGGAAAAATGAACCTGAACCCGAGCGGCGGGCAGAACTATTGAGCTCCAGTGTCTTAGACCCAGTGGAAATAAACAAGCCAAGTCAAAACTATTCAAAACCAGATTACTATTGAACATTTACATTGTAAATGTGGTCAGCTGGTCTGTTTGTGCAGTGTAAAACATACCTCTTCTTTTTCCTCTTCAGAATCATGTTCGTTGTGAACACCATAAAAACTACGACTAGAAACCCAGCCACAGCCGCCAGACCCAGGAACACGTTTGGTAAGATGTTTACCGCTGTAACACAATGAAGAGAGAATGGAGAAAACAGTGAATGAATTTTTACAATTTCAGGCATTTCAGGAGCTCCAAGCTCCTATAGGAGTCACAGCTGCCCTGGGGCAGACTGACAGAAGCAAGGCTGCCATCTGCGACATCAGCCCCTTCGACCACCAACACTCACTCACCCACCACATTCATTCTGGCAATATGAAGTGTCTTGCCTAAGGATACAACAACAGTTTTTGCCACTGGCGCCCCCCTGTGGGACCTGGTATTTTGAGTGGTCTCCTATCCAAATACTAACCAGGCTCAGCCCTGCTTAGCTTTTGAGATCGGGCTTTGACAAGCCATTACGCCCAGTCGTAGTAGCTGAAATACTCAGTAATTTCAGTGTTGAACCACCTGATGGCGCCACAGGACTTTGTATCTTTTGATGAGACAGATAAAAAAATGTTCTAAAATATTACTTCTAAAAAGTGCTAATAATAGTTTATATGCATTTATTTCTTTAAGACACCTGACACCAGTTGGAAATTTTAAAATAAGGTTACTTTTGGGTTTGTCATTGTCTTAAATACTGTCTGAACCAAGTCCAAATCAGGTCAAACCAGAGCTGGATCTGCCCCTCACCTTTCCCTCCTCCCTCACTCCTCAGCATGTGTCTGGTGACCTCCAGAGCTCCATCGTTCTTCTCCGGCTGTATCCCCAGGATGTGGCACATGAGTGGGTAGATGTTGACCGTTTCAAAGGGTCCCACCTCCAGGTTCTGGGCGAAGGCTGGTCCCACAGCTCTGAAGAAGGCCTTCATGTCCATCTCTGCGTTATCAAAGCCGTGCTCCCCTTTGTGGAATTGCACCGGGAAGTACTGAGGACACACAGGGAGTAAGTACAAGTACGGTTACTACTCCGACTACTGTAGTACATTTACTACTCTGCGCTGCATTTACTACGCTGGTTCTAATAGAAGCATAATGTTTATTTATAAAGCACATTTTAAAACAACCGCAACTGCTCAAAGTGCTGTACAAAGGCAACATGCCAAAAACACATTCAAAAAATACAACTGTCCCGCTCAGCCTGTGTTAAAAGCCAGAGCGTACAAATTATTTTGCAACAAAGATTTTAAAATATTCAAAGAGTGCGCTGTTCTAATACCCAGAGGGAGACTGTTCAGATGGGGACTAGAATTAAAATTTCAAGAGGAAAATCTAAAAGGGAATTTAACAAATGTACAACAAGCTAAAACAAGCTAATATAGTTTGGCAACAGAAAATTCCAAGATTTAATTGAAAGTTGCCACTGTTATTAATGGCAGTACTACTCTTACTCTTTTTTCCCTACTACTACTAAAATTACTACCACTGCAGCAACTAGTACTATTACTACCACCACTACTACCACTACTACTACTACGACTGGCTTGGAATTGAAATATTAGCAGGCAAAAGGAGACAGGGACAGAGAGGGAGAGAGAGGGACATCATACTAGTTGAATACACTACGAGTCCTGTTTTGGAGATTAACAAACTCCCAAACCCACCAGCAGAGGGAGCCGGAGACCAGTGAATACACCAGTTTTCCAGTTGTACAATACCACAAAGGCATTTTTGTTTGTGCTTCTTCAAAGGCAGAAACCTAGCCTCAACTGTTAAACTCAAGCTGGTACAAAATAACGACGTTCTAGTGTTGTCACGATACGAAAATTTCAAACTCCATTTCGATACTAAGGAATAGATTCGATACTCAATGCCGATTCCGATACCACAGTGATAATTTAAAAAAAAAAACACTCTCTCCATGTGGTCTTATATCTGTGTAATCCCTCAGTCGTCCAGTAGGTTCCATAGTGTTCCATGGGTTTATACTTGTCTGTGTGTCTTATACTTGTGAAATCAGTCGTCCGTAGGTTCCATAGTGTTCCATGGGTTTATACTAGTCTGTGTGTCTTATACTTGTGAAAGATACAGCTCAAGATCATTCTAAAGCTATTCAGGAAAGGTTCATTTCTGTCCTGTGAATGTGACTTTTTTGTATCTTTTCGTATTACTCGTTCAAATCAGTATCTAGTAACAGGTTTTCGATAGTTTTGACAATCCTAGTGAGTTAATGTGGATTTTGTGGGACAGGAACCTTCACGTGTCTGTGTCATGTAATGCTCTTAACCGTTTTTTACAAAAGCTGTTCGTGGAAGGCCCATAAAAGTAAACAAACGCAAGATATCACAGCGCTGCCCCAACCCAACCTTTAACATCAGATATCTTGCTAAAGGTTAAAGGTGAACTATGTAACTTTTTCTGGTGGAGGATTCGCCGCATGCTTGTATCCATGGAGATGTTATTGCTTTGCCTCAAATGTTCCACACAGCATGGTATTAAATGCATCTATATCTCCACAAAGAGAGAGGTGACGGCATCAAGCCAAGTTACAGGTCACGTCTGTGGAGAGGTAACCCTGCTGTTGTTCTTCCGGATATTTGTCTGGCAATAAAAACACAATTCCCTAAATGCGAGATGGATAAGTTTAAAGGCCCTCTACCCATTTTTTTTCAATGTATTTGAGCAAAAGTTCTTGCCTCAGTTCAGTTGTATTGTGTAAGCCGCTCTTGAGATCAATCATAAAACATTTTCTTGTCTGAGAATCAGGAAGTGTGCAGTTATCATGCTGGTTGTTGTTAGCATTAACGTGACGGCAAAACTCCACTCTGGTCTTTGAATAATTAGGATGCTCTGAATGCATAAGGTAAGTGAGGAATAACTTTGGACCACTGCAAACTGTTTAAAATGAGTTAGTTGATAACAGTGGGCTCTGTTTTCTTTTTTTTCCTTTTTTTTCATTTATCTTTATTTATACAGGGAGAGCCCAATGAGAGCACTCAGACTCTCCTTTTCATGAGTGTCCATTAAACCATTAAAAACAGGAGCAGGTGTGATTATAAATGTTTATCACCAGATTATTAAAGTGCATTTGTGGCACCAGTGTATCTAGTTTTGCATGTCCTTGAAATGTATTCCATTTTTGAGAAGCAAAACTGGAAACGTTTTTTTTTTCCCATTTCAGTTCTAGTGCGGCCAGATTTTAGACTTGGACAATGAGATCTTGTATTAAAAGTTCCCGTATCAAAATTCAACAAATAAGTGAGATATTGAGTCAGTCTATGAAGTGTTCCCTTATAAATACATGTTATACAGTGTTGTTCTCTTCTGACAGATAGTGATGCTCAACCTACTTTTTCAGAGTCTACAGTGATGGGTTTTAAATGTATCACCCGTTATGAAACAAAGGGCTGAGTGAAAGAGTGGATCTAAAGGTTTCAAAGTAGAGGCTGAAGTCCGCATGTGTATTATATCTCCATAATCCAGTACAGAAAGAAAGAAATGTGAATTTGAAATGTGATGCTGTTATTCGTCCAAGATGGCCGCCGTACAGACAAACTAACACCGGGGAAACACTGCTCTTTCTCTCACCTTTGAAATGTCACAATCGTTTATCATAATCCCTGTAACAGCCTCACATGCAAACCTGTGTATTCCACCTCTGTTTATCTGCACAGGTCGATGCTCAGGTTTGATAATGGACAATAACAAGACGATTATTATCAGCTGGATAACAGCGGCCAGGAATGACCCCAACCAACCAGCGCAGTCTGAAATAAAGCTAAAAGGAGGTGAGTTTGGAGGATAAATGGCTTTTGTTTTAAAATTATATACAATGTTAAAGGTCCACTATGTAACTTTTATCAAAGGAGGCTTGTCATCTGGTTGTCTCCATGGAGATGTCATTGCTTTGCCTGTGAACTCATATATCTTGCATTTAAGTCGATACAGGCCTATTTCTTAGTGTTAGTGGGGTCATGTCTCCACTGAGAAACATCAACTTTTGGCTTTGTGGGCAACATCTCTACCAACTTATTTAAATAATGCTTCTCCAAATGTGCCATGTGTTGTAAAGATTCCATTTATAGAACTAAACACTATCCCATTTTATAACCTCACATAATTATCTCTCTGACTGGATTGAAGCTTGATTAGATAATGAGACGTTAAAGAGGTCGTTTTCATGTTGTATTATTGCCATTGAGATTCTTGTATCAGGCATTACATCTTCATGGGCTTTATTGTCTTTGTGCACAACAGCAGAGGCTAGTTCCAATCAGAGGGACAGTCAGCTCGACCATTTCCGGTGCAATGTGATGTCTGTAAGGTTTTTGCCGAGTTGCACTAAAATCAGTAAATCCTGACAGATCAGGCAGTGGACAGGGAGCTGCGGGTGGATGTCTCTGACAACATGCTAAACACTTTACAAATGCAGGGAAAACTTCACTGGAAAACACAAAGGTACAAAGGTACATAGCCAACTACTGTTGTGCACAGAGCATACACTGTATATATAAATGGATATAGCTAACCTGCTAACCGCCACATTCCAAATAGGAAGTGATCATGGCGTGCTTCTGGCTCCATCAACCCTGGCTCCTATTTATATACTTTATATAAAAAAATGACACCCCTCTCTCTGTAACTGCTGCTGTCAGGCGTCATTTTGGTCTTAAAATGTTCATATTGACCCGCTCTACATGTTCCTCGTGTTTTTATTTTACTATTTTGTCAAGAAGAAATGAACATTAATAACAAATCAGACAAATCAGTCGCCTTCTTTCCCTGAGGTCGCTCCCGCTAGCGTTAGCAACAGGTTTGATTGACAGTGTTGCTAAGCGCTCGCTCCGTACTAAACCTGCGGTGCGGGCGGAAAGGGGCGTTACCTTCAACAACCTGGCTCTGGATTAGTTCTTTGGTTTCTATGATATTCGCGGCTGGAACTCGGCTCCAAATTGGCCCCTATAACTGCTCTAGCCTCGATGAGCTTCGTTTGACTGAAGCCGAACGCTATGGGTGACGTCAGACTCGCTTAGTGCACTTCTTTATACAGTTTATGGCACAGAGGCAGTTCCTGTGTTTGTGCTCTGTATGAAGAGGTGAAGGACAGGCCCTGAACTAGACAAGGGCAGAATGTTACATAATAAATATCATAGGTCACTCAATAAATTTTACTATAAGTCTTTGGTATAGCTGCTTTGGACTTTGAGCATAATAATTAATAATTCACTGCAACCAGGAAATGTGATTATGTTACCTAAGCCAAACAGAACTTAATGTTTTCTCAATAAATAAAATCTAAATTGTACCTTTAAATCATAAAGCCAATCTCAGCATTCTCAAATCAGACAAACAGACAAATCAGGCGCCTTCTTTCCCCGAGGTCGCTCCCACTAGGGTTAGCAACAGGTTTGATTGACAGCGTTGCTAAGGGAAGGGGCGTTACCTTCAACAGCCTCGCTCCGGATTGGCCTTTGGTTGCTATGATACTTGCGGTTGGAATTTCTAATGTGGAACTTGGCTCCAAATTGGCCTCTATAACTGCTCTAGTCTCGATGAGCTTCATTTGACTGGAGCCGAACGCTACGGGTGACGTCACACTCACTTAGTTCTTTATATAGTCCATGATTTATTCCACTTCTACGCTATGTTTTAACGTATTCTTGTGAAATGCTTTGAGTTCGGCTAATGTTAGATGCATTATGTACGGGAAATATAATGTTCTCGATCATGCCGCGAGTGTCGTGCATCAATAAACAGGAAACAGATGTTGCTAACGTTTGTTGTTTTGGTAGCATTTTGCCATCACTGGAAATACGGCAGTTTATCACAAGATCAAGTCAGTGTTTGGTGAGAAATAATCATTTTCTGTTTATATCTGTCTGCTTTCTCTCTTGCACAATCTTCTCTCTGCCATGTGTAGCTCCTCCTCAGCTTCAGCAGAACCAGAGCCAATGAGAGCTATACCGAGGGCTGGGCGATATGGCCATAAAAATATAATCACGATCACACACATTCTTTTAACAATATGCATTTTTGTTGATAGATAGTGATTCAGTATTTCTCCTTTTATTTAGCTATTGGTCCGTCTCTGTCATGCTCTGAGTGACATATAGAATCAGCCAGTCATAGTGTAGAGTGAACTATCAAGAGCAGGTGATGACTTGAGTTCTTAGATTCATTATAGTCTATCTACATGAATCGTGATGAAATTGAAATCATGATCTGGCTTTAAAGGGCCCATATTACACCATTTTCTGATCTATGTTATAATTTTCCTCATCACAAACAGACCTGGAGTTGTGTTTCGTTTCATTCACACATGTTTAACACATAAACCCTGCTTATTTAGGCTGAGTTCTTCTCTCAAACAGAAAACACTCTGCTCCACCTTGTGATGTCATGTGGTAATGCAGGAAGTGCTCCACTGTGTTTTCAACTCCACACACCTTCACTAGAATCATTTGGATAATTTCAGCTCTGGAATTGCCGATCTCTACTGAACTAAAGGTAAAATGTAGCTGTTAACTTGACAACTACCGATCCCTACTAACTAAAGGTAAAATGTAGCTGTTAACTTGACAACTACCACTTCATGACATCACAAGGTGGAACAGAGCATTTTGAGCTTTGGAAATGTAGACAGACACGTGTGAGTGAAAGAAAACACAACTTCAGGTATGTTTTTTGGGGAGGTATTATAGCAGCATTATAACATGGCTTAAAGTTCACAAAAGTCAGTTTTGCGTAATATAGAACCTTAATGATATTATTGTTTTGGCATCATCCACCGCTAGTGAAACCGGGCTGGACCCCTCTGGAAGCTGATACTAATCGGGCCGGTACGGTTCATTTAAGACAGTGGAAACCTTTTCGGACCATTCCAATCCCCTCCAGAGCAAACCAATGGAAGCAAGCCTATAATGCACCTATATGATATTCTTGAATATTTTAACAAAGAAAACGTCTCTGAAAGGTTGTTCCACTCACCCCATTGATGACATATCCGGGGTCAGCCCAGAGGATGATGGGTAAAATGCGCTCGCTCTTAGTGAAGTGCATGCGTTCAGGGAGCTCTTCTTTCTTATAAACGTGCAGATGCGGATGTGCCCCTTTTAAGGCGTTGTAAACCTTATCCAGCATCCCCGGTTTGGGCAGGAGCATCCCACTTGGTCCAAAATCCACCAAATGAAACGACACATCTCTGAAGGAAAAGCCAGGAATTTTGGATAGTGTGATTTCTTCAACAAGTCCATTACGGTACACGTTGGTCATCCCGTGATCTGCTGTTATTATGATGTTTAATCGATCTTCTAAACCGTAATTTTTAGCCGTTTGCCGAATGTATCCAACTGTGCGATCGACTTGCTTCACCATTGCTTGGATTTCCGGTGAATTTGGGCCGTAGCGATGTCCCGTTCCATCTGGTTCTCCGAAATACATAGAAACAAAATCCAGATCTTTGTCTCGGAACCAGCTCATGACCTTGTCCGTGTTCTCGCGCCAGGCGGTCTCGTTCTTGTAGTTGTACATGGGCGGCTCCACCTCTTGGACTGAAGCGGTCTCTCCGTCGTAGGTGGACGCGGTGCCGGGGAAGTGCAGGGAGCCGGCTTTGAGACCCTGGAAAAGATTAAGGAAAGGATAAGTTAATTCTTTTAATGGACGCGGTGCCCGGGAAGTGCAGGGAGCCGGCTTTGAGACCCTGGAAAAGATTAAGGAAAGGATAAGTTAATTCTTTTAATAGATTTGATATATATATTATGTTCTTGTAGCTGAAATAAGGTGTGTGTATGAAATAATTGTTTTTTTTGCCAGCTAACATCACACAGGGCAGTCAGATATTGGGGTAGGTATGGTGGTTTATCACAAGATCAGATCTGCGTTTGAGGAGAAATGATTATTTTCTGTTTATATCTGCTTTTTGCCGTCTTGTTTTGGCTTAAGCGGACTCAGAGGGATAGACTGCTTTGGGGGTTTTGCCTGTGGTGGCTCAGTACACTTAAAGACACTTTCAGACTAAAGGCTGGCCATGAGTTCAATTCCACACAGGTTTAAGCTTGCAATACAATATACAGATATTTTAAGAGATCCATGGTTTCAACACCCAAAATGTTTTTTTTAAATTTGAAACTAAATCCTGTTATACATCCAACAGACCTGTCTCTGTGCAGTGATCCAGATGGGCAGTGAGCCGTTGTCCCACCATTCATTCTTAAACTGGCTCTGATAGTACGGCAGCTTCTCTGTGGTAGTGGTGTTGAACCACATGTTGTGAATCACTCCATGGTTCTCTACATACAGACCTGAGGAACAGAGGGAAAAGTCCACAAACACATCAAAATTAGGACTAAACCAGGACTAAACCTGGACTAGACCAAGACTAAATCAACAATAACTCACACAGAAACCCATGGTTCCTCATAACCCACAGGTCTTCAGCTTTTCCCCTCACTAACTACTCTTTAAAGTTCATTAGTTAGGCCATGGACACCTCAAAGTATCCAGTTTTCAAGTGTTCATAACATTTTGCATTAAGTTTAGCAAGTTTCTACATATGTCTTTTCTTCTCTGCCATGTCTAATAATGTTGAAAATCACACATTCTCACTGTGAGCGGGGTTGCTTCTCCACAGATCTGACGTTTTATGCCATAGTAGACATATCAATAACATATCCCTGGAGACAAACAGATGACAGACCCTCCACCAGAGTTACGTAGAGCATCTTTAAGTCATCACGCTAACACAAAACTCCTATCTGTGGTCTTTTACTGATTATAACTATCCGCGGGTTTCAGAATGATGAGAAGTTAGGACTGTTGCCATGGTGATAACAATTTAAAACTACATATTATATCTTTTGAGTGGAAAAGTGTCCTCAAAATGTTGCATATAACAAGAAACCAGAACCCAAATATATCTTGTGTCTAATTTGACTCCACATAAAGAACATATTGGCCTCTGCAGCAGAACTTGTCCTTTTTGTTCCACTGAGACACGGTGAAATTCAGATTAACTTGAAAAACTCAAAGTGTGACGATTTTGGAAAAGGTTTTACCCCAAACTCTGGAGATTAGAGGAATTTAATTTCAAGCCAGTTTAATTTCCGTGAGTCAGCTCTGGTGAGTTCAAAAACAGAAGAATTTGGTCAATGTTTTTATTTTGCTGAAATTGCTCATCCAGAATTTCACTTGAATCATATTTTGTTGAAATGAGATTAGTCTTACTGAGTGCATCAGTGCAATATATAAAAATATGGTATATTTTCATTTTTATTAAGCAAAATTGACTCTTGTGAGCTGTTAGAATGTTGTTTTCTCATAAAAAACATACCTGGAATTGTTTTGTTTCATTCACACATGTTTGTGTAATCCTGCGTTATTGGGCTGTTTACATCTCCATAGCTGAAAACGCTCTGTTCCAGCCTGTGATGTCATGCAGTGGTCATGTTCAAATTAACAGCTACCTTTTACCTTTTATTTAGTAGAGATAGGCAATTCCAGGGCTGAAATTTTCAAATGATTTTAGTAAAGGTGGAGTTTAAAAACACAGTAGGGCACTTTCTGTATTACCACATGACATCACAAGGTGGAAGAGAGTGTTTTCTGTTTGAGAGAAGAACTCAGCCTAAATATCCAGGGTTTGTGTGTTAAACGTGTGAATGAAACAAAACACAACTCCAGGTATGTTTGTGATGAAGAAACAACATTATAACAGATCAGAAAATAGCGTAATATGGGCCCTTTAAGGTAGGGCAAGATAAGGGAAACTTTATTAATCTCTCATGACTGAACTTTATTCCCTGCATTTGACCCATCCTTCATCCAGTGACGTTGATGCAACCTGTCAGAGAACCAATCTCCAGATTTTGAGCTAGACTTGGTCAAGACTATCTTAGCTAGAGGACTGTGCATGATTTGGGTTGATGATAGGAGAAAACCCACCCAGAGGCAGAGAGAACACGCAAACTCCACACAGAACGGCCGAGGAGTCAAATATGGAACCCTCTGGCTGTGAGGCGTGAGTGCTAACCAGTCAGCGATGGAGCAGAGTTGTACCTGTGAGCAGAGTGAAGTGAGTGGGGCTGGTGATGGTGAGGTACGGAGGCGTCACGTACTGAGCCTTCACTCCGTCTTTAACCATCTGGTCCAGGTTTGGAGTGTCCACATCGCGATCGTAATCCCACCGAAACCCATCGAACGAAACCAGCAACAGTTTCTGCCTCTGCCTGCTCACCGGCAACGCCACAGCTACGGAGGCCCAGACGAGACACAAAAGGGCAGGAGCACGCATTTTCAAAACCAGGTTCCAGTCCGATCTTTCCGAGATCTTTCCCTTTCGACTCCCCGATTGTTCTGAAGCTCGGAGCAAAGTTTCCCTGGTTTATCTTATCTGCTCGGAGTGACCAGCTGATGATTATGACACTTTTATGAGACTGCGGTAAAAATCCTCTAATCTTCCGGCTCTTAACAGTAAATACTTAATACTTCAATCAGGAAAGACGAAGATATGTGAGTGAGGTGTTATGAATACTTTACTGACTGAAAAAACTTTGGTGACCCCAGCAGGTAACAAGACAATAGTGATGTCTATAGCTCCATTCAAATAAAGATAAACAAATACATTCAAAATAGCTCCATTCACACATAATTCCGAGTAAATTGACAGGTACAAAATTCCAGTGACTCCCGTTCAGACATGCACCAGTCCCAGAACATTGCTGGGCCTGCTCTATTCACACTTAACCTGGCATTTGGCTCTGTGTGCTCCCGTCCATAGCAACGCAACGCAACGCTGCATCATTTAAACTGAATGAGAATGGAATGTAACCAAGGAAACCAAGCAGCAGTGTTGGGAATTTTCTGTCTTTATTCACACATAAGCCTTCCTTGCATATACACAGTAATGTACGTAACAGATGGAATACTAATTTTTGGGGGTCAATATTTATCATGGGTACTTGTTCTTAGTACTAGTGGGGAATATTTGGTTAGTTTTCTGTACCGCGATGAGATTTGAGCTGTAGAAGGTGGAATTATGAACTTCTATGACTCATTATAGACACAAACTAACTACTTAAGTGTTGTGTTCTGATATTAATTATTGCAGTTCATATTTCTTTTTACTTAAGCAATATATAACACTTAAAAAAAATGGTTATCGTGACAGGCCTCATTGCTAGATCAAAAATACAGGGAAATCAGTTCTGGCTTGTTCACACATGACCAGGAAAATCTGGCTCTTGTTGCCCCCCCCTTCCCCCCCCATCTGGAAGTATGACATGCGACTAGAATGTAATGACGTCATACTCCCAGATGGGGCGCAAGAGTCAGATTCCCTTATTGATCACACTGTACTTTGCCATGAATAGATTCCCTTATTGAAATATCCAAAAGGTAAAAGCACAAATGTGGAACCTAATCATTTCTATTAGTGACTAGGCATGGGACGATATTAAAATCTGATGTGACGATCATCATGGCCAAAATAATTGATTAAGTTGCTGACAGTTTAAAATTTTATGGATATGAATAATTATAATTTCAATCTTATGAATAAGTTCCATGTTTAAAGAACTGTTATAGTATTGTACTTTGTTATCAGTGAAAAAAACTACGAGCTAGTGGAGAATATTCTAGATGAGCAGGGCCGTCAACTCAAATTTGGGGGCCAGGGGCAAGACATCTCACATGGGCCCCCATCTAATACAAATTAAGAGGAAGAGAGTCCATTTCTGGGCCCCTAAATCCCGGGACAACAGACCTCTTTGTCCTCCCTGTTGACTCCCCTTTGGTTAAGTAGCTTTTTTATGCGCATTCTGGTGACACAATGGCGATTATCTTTGTTGCCGATTATCACGATTATATAAAATGTCCCACGAACAATTATTGTCGACCCATTTTATCACGATAAATGATATTATTGTTTCTTGTCTCATCCCTATTAGTGACTAGACCATCACCTTCCTGCATTACAACAAAGATCTGCATTTTAACAATATTCACTTTGGCTGCCCCCATCTGTTTTAAATATGACTGGCCTATAGAACGTTGCGATGCCATCTGAACCCCAGCAATTGGCCGACGGTTGACAGGAGGAATGAACTTGAGGAAATACATTGTTCCTGGTTGCATTGCTGCTTTAGTGAGTTGTTTATTTTCTCCGTATCTCTTCTCTGTCGCTGTCTCCGTTCGTCTGGCCCTGCTGCGCTGAATCATCCACAAAACCGGGCCAATGACATTTTGATGGCTTTCACCTTGAGTGGGGATGCCTCATGATTGATCTGACACCTGCAAAATGAACAGGAATATATCTGCCTCTCCGGGGACCAAACGCAAGCTAATAGATGTATTCATTTTAATAACTCCGCCGTAATGTATGTTGGCCTCGGGATAGTATCTTTGCTTCAGAATTGATTTTTTTTAGCAATAGGCGACAAATGACAAAGTAAAAATGGCCACGGCGTCGAAATCTAATCTTATCATCGCACTGTTCATATTTGTGAGAGCGTGTCCTTGGCGTAGGTTCAAGGGAATTGACTAATCTGGACAATGATAAGAGATAGCACTCGTAAGCTACAATTTGACTCATTTAAATTCATTAGCTTTTGTCATGTTAAGTCCATAGGCGGCAGGCGGGCTCATGTTCCGAAATGACATTAGAGTAAGGAGAAGTGATAGACCGCCATGTAATTGTGATCACAGGTCATCTAATTTCATCATTTTCTAATGTGTTAAGGGCAATATAACCCACAACCTCCTTATTGAGAGGAGGTCACATGGTCATGGTCATGCGCTCACATTTTTATATAGCGCTTTTCCACCTTTAAGGCTCTCAAAGCGCTTTACATCAAGGAACCACTCACACATTCACACGCACATTCACACACCAGTGTACGCAGACACTGGGGGCGAGGTGGGTTAAGTGTCTTGCCCAACACCACAACGTCAGCATTCATCCGTGGGACCTGGAATCGCACCGCCAACCTGTGGGTCAGTGGATCTGACTGATCTACCAATGATGTTTTGGGGATTTGAACCGCCAACCTTCGATCAGTAGAGGAGACAGGATACCCACTCTGCCACAGTAATCCAGGGAGGACATGCACATGCCACTCAGAGAGATCAGGAGTCTAACCCGCAACCTACTTACTGTATACATAAAGATAGATGAAAATGAAAATAAGAGGAAGATCAATTTAGGATATCTCAAACGTAAACATTGCAAAACTGCTCACCTTGGTTCAATGAGGTCAGTTAGCTCTAGCACCCTCTTGTGGTCGCCGTCACTTACTGTTTTACTGTCCAAAACAACCAAAGTAATCTAAGCCCACTCACAGTAGAGGTTTTCCTACATTTTTTGTTACAATAAAAGCATGCAAACAAAAAAGAAGACATTTTTTGGCTAAAAGGTCACGTGATGGGGCGCTAAGCTTCATGTTTCATACCTGAAGTTGTGTTTTGTTTCATTCACACAGGTTTCGGTAATGTATGCACTTGTGAGCTGAAAACACTGGGACCCACTGCATGATGTCATCACGTGGTTCTCCAAAAATACAGACCAGGCATGTTACTTTACCTGTTTTTTATTGTTTTAAAACTGTGAAAAACAAAGCTAGTTAATACTGAATTGTTTTAAATATAATAATATACTAAATAATCACTGTGGATTTTTGGTGGCATGCTAACGTGAACTTCCTGATATGCTTATATAATATATACGTGGAAAAAAGGCCTTTAAACTACTTCACTATATCAGCTACTGTTTTAACCCGATTCAAACTTACCGTATTTTCCGGCGTATAAGTCGCACTGGAGTATAAGTCGCACCAGCCAAAAAATGCATAATAATGATGAAAAAACATATATTTCACATATAAACTGCATCTGAGTATAAGTCGCACCCCCGGCCAAACTATGAAAAAAAGTGCGACTTATAGTCCAGAAAATACAGTATCTTAACTCCTCAGTGTGCTAACAGCAGGACTTCTTGTACTCTCTGCTAATGTTTACAAACAACGTAGCTCACATAATTTAGCTTGTCTCTTATATATACATAATTTAAAGTGATATAACTTAAAATACTAACGCTAAGGTGTCCAAACGTGTCAGCAAACCAGAAAATATCTTTCCTTTGACCATATTCTTTCAAATTATAACACCACGCTGGGTTTGTTTACGTTTTATTCACAAAAACAGTTTCAGTTTTATCACAGATTCGGGATCAGACCTCCAGCTGAGCTTCCCGCCGCTCGCTCAACTTGTGGATGTAGAAGCGGTTATAAGGCGTTCATGCATTAACTGTTTTTCACATCAATATTTACAGCTTACAACGGGCACAACAAAAGCGCAGAATATACAAGACTGAGGGAGAGAGATTTATTCTACCTCACTGCAAACAGGACGATACAGTAACATCTGATTTATAATTTAGAGGTACTATAATTGGAAGGAACAAACATTAAATAATGCACAAAATCTGGTATTTTCAAAGGATGGACACAAAAATGAGACAAACTAAATTATATCTGAAGGAGCGATGCACGAAACACAAATGTTCAAATCATTTCATAGTGTTGACATAAAGCTTTTGTCAGTTGTAGGAACTGCAACATTTACTCAAGTAAGACTGCTATTTCCTCAATAAAAATATTTCTCAAGTAGAAGTGATTCAAGTAAACGTAACTGAGTAAAGGTCCACTGCGTAACCTTTCTGTTGGAGACTCCTGGTTGCCTTTGCAATGATCCACAGTGTGATATTAAACTGATTTATCTTGCATTCTATTACGCATGTTTTAATTGCACAAAAACAACTCAGCAGATCTGACCTGCAGTGTTTGGGCCTCATGGTGTCACCTGCTTGTCTCCATGGAGATAGACGAGCGCAATGTCATACTGTGGCACATTTTTGGCAGTTCAATTTCATCTCAATAAAAGTCCAGGCTGATATGTCTGTGCGTTTTTTTTATGCAGGGTCACGTCCATCTGAACTCGGGGAAATTCAACGGTGACCAGACTCACGTATTTATAAAGTATTGAAGAAGTGTGTGTTCTGGATCCAAGGCAAGCTAGCAGGCCCTCCATCAGAAAAGTTGCACAGTTGCACCTTTAATGGCCTCATGAATTCAGATGGTGGCAGGGGAACAAGACATATTAACATTTTAGACTTGGTAAATAGTCAGTGGTCACATTTATATATGGCACTTTTACACCTTCAAGGCACTCAAAGCAAGGAACCACTCACTCATTCACACACACATACATACACCCAGCGTACACTGATGCTGGGGCTGTGGTGGGTTAAGCGTCTTGCCCAAGGACACAGCGACAGTAGTCATTTGTGGAAGCTCGAATCACACCGCCAACCTGTGAGTCGAACCACCCACCTTCGGATAAGTGGACAAACACTCACCCTTCTGAGCTACAGTCGCCTAGATATGCTGCTCTCATGTCCCTGAGCAAGACACTTCTCCCACATAGTCGATCAAAATGTCTACTGCTACATTGCTAGTTGTACCTGGAAGGGCATCTGGCTTGAAAAATGTTTATGAAAACATTTTATAGAGCTTAACAATATGCAACAATGCTTTCCATGCTATTCTAATTCTTCTTGTTGTTAAAATGTTCACAAACACATTATCAAGTGAAAAGTGTCTATTGAAATCAGCGTGCAGCCCAAACCCAGTGGAGCTTGTAATATAAAACACATGGATTTGATAGAAATGACAGGCTTATTTAGTCGTCACGGTTACAGCGCAGTAATGTGGAACATTCTGATACAGAGGACTGGAAATAATTAGGTGCCAAACACTAGAGTAATGTTTATGTGAATCTGAGCTGTCATTTTCACTAGGTTTAATTTTAATACAAGACGTAATACATGAGGAGCGCGCTGGAACCAACGCCACCTTCTCACAATGTTAATTTGAGTTTTATCAAATCAACGTCAACCGGGGTTTTTATTTATAGACTCAGGAGAGACGCAGAAGGTCAATGGAAAGAAAAAATAAACAGTAAATGGAGCCAGAGAAGAGCAGCGTTTATGAAATAGGTTTAAATATATCTGCGTACAACTGTGATACAGTGGCACAGTGGTTGGAACTCTCACCTCACACTGAGAAGGTCCGTGGTTTGATTTCTAGTCCATGTTTGGTAACGTACCTGATTTTGACGGTCTTAAAAACATCACAGACAAACAGTTCATTTTGTTCAACTGTTTGCAGTATTCCAGACTTCCTCACTTACTTTGCTGTCACAGAGATGCTAACAGCTAACATGCTAACTGCCTGATACGCGGACAATAAAATGCTTTATAGTTAGATGCAGACAGTAAACAGCTGACTTATTTAGACCTCAAGAGCTGCGTATACAATATATCTGTACTGCATGGGCAAGACAAGTTTTACTCAAACACATGGACCTGTACAGGGCCTTTAAATTTGCCTGTCAATCATCAACAAATAGGAGAATGTGGTGGGGGAAAAGTAGGTAGGATCTGGGTTTGACCATAGAAATGTTTTAAACAGACAAGCGTTTCATGAATATTTAAGTCAAATTACCACAGTTTATTGTGCTTGGCTCCATTGTCTTCATCAGTATCTGACACTGGAGAAATGCCATTATTCCTGCTCATGTTTGAGACTAAACTCAAGAGTAAACCTGGCTTAAACCCGGGCTAAACTAGAACTAAAAATATATTTATCTTTATTTTTACAGGGAGAGCCCAATGAGAGCACTCAGACTCTCCTTTTCACGGGCACCTGTTTAATGTACAGAAAAAAATGAAAACACAAAACGTCAAAAAAAGTCAATTGAAAACATTAAAAACAGGCACAGGCGTGAGTATAAATGTTTGTTACCAGATTATTAAAGTGCATTTGTGGCACCAGACAATTTTGCTTGTCCTTGAAATATATAAAATTTTTGTGAAGCGAAACAGCCAAAAGCCCTTTTTCCCATCTCAGTTCTGGTGCCAGTCCTTAGACTTAAACAATCACGTGACCTTGTATTAAATGTTCCCGTATCAGTGATTAACAAGCAGGTGAGATATGGCGGCAGTCTATGAAGTAGTCGTTTATAAAATGGTTTAACACTGGACCAATTCAGGACTAAACCAGACCTATCAGTTTTTTGTTAGACATAACCCAAAATGATCTTTAGTGACTCAAAGATGCCATTGTAGAAATCAGATTTTATTTAATGTGAATGTTTTTTTCTCTAAATATGCCCTGCCAAGCCTCAAGTGCACTCATAATTGTCTAAAATAGAGATTAATAACAGTGATTTGCATTGGTGGCACTTAAGGTAGATAAACGGTTTAAAAGGATCATGGTCACCTGCCCTGGTCTGGTCCTGGTTTGAGCCTAGTTTAAGGTTTAGACAGTTTATTTCTGATGTAGACTTGGTATAGTCCTGTTTCAGTTTGGTGTAAGTCCTGGTACAGTCTTGGTTTGGTTTTGTCTTCTATAACGATCACATCATAACATTTAAAGAAATAAAAAAGTGTGGACACGCCAACTCCTTATTCCCAAACTCAATGAAACAAAGCAGTATCTCAAACTCTTTATATTGTTAAATTTAAAGATCATGTCACTGTAAGATTTTGGATTTTGTAGTATCCCTTAAAGACACCGCACCTGACTTTTATTGTCTTTAAACATGCAAAAGAGAACTAGGTGTTTTTCAATGGTTTGCAGTGGTCCGAGGATTCTGATTATTCACCGCGATGAGTTTATAAGTGCTTTTCCCAACTTTCAGAGCCAAGTTTCGGTGTGATCGTAAAGCTAACAACTATTAACATGCTAACAGCGCACTTCCTGGTTTGCGGAGGATAAAAACGCTTTATAATTTGATGAAGACAGGAGCGCGGCGGTCTCATTTAGTTGGTAAGACCTGATTTTACAATATATCTGCACTGGGGCTACGTGGACATGAAGTAGATACATTTTGCGGCGACAGTAGCTCAGTTGGTTGAGCGTTTGTCCACCGAGGCTGGCGGTTCGAATCCCACTCAAAACGTAAACGGCATTGTTAGAGTGGTCATATCCGCTAACTGACAGGTTGGCAGTGCAATTCCAGCTCCCAAAGACGAATCTTGTCTTTGTGTACTTGGGCAAGACACTTAACACTCGCCCCCAGCGTCTGCGTACGCTGGTGTGTGAGTGTGTGCGCGAATGGGTGACTGGTCCCTTGATGTAAAGCGCTTTGAGTGTCTTGACGGTGGAAAAAGGCTATATAAAAACGTGATCCTTTACCATATTTGTTATATAAATTGCCAGTTTTGTTAGCTAATACCTAATTCCAGCTACATTTAGCATTCTCGGTTGGAGGTTGGTTGACGTCTGGCCTCTCCTCTCTCCTCTCCTCTCTGCACTGGAACTGTAGCCTGCACTAAACCATTACACTTAAATTGATTTCTTTAATTTGCTTCCAGAAGAGAAACTGTTGTCAGGCGAGGCGGGCGGCCATTTTTCAAGGCCCTTTAATTAAATGCCAGGTCTTTAGGTGTGATATGAAATTAGTCTGGCTCGTCTGATCTCCCTCTCCTCCAACCATTCTTTAACATTTGCTTCTCGGGCTTTCATGGTTCGCACAATGCTTCAATCATGACATTTTTCCATATGTTCACGGCGTTTAAAGCTCGGATTAAGAAGGCGTCTGCTTCATTTCAGATAATGCAGAGTGTGCGGAGCCTCAGTCACGCTCAGAAACATGGGAGAAAGGGAAAGAAATCTCCCGTAGAGGTGTTTAGTCAAAGCGTAATGTTATTTATGGTAACTGGGAGGAGCACTACTATTAAATATCTGTAATGGCAAGGCGGCAAATGAGTTTCTACGATGTAATAGTTTATTGTAGTGGTGTTTAAAGGTCCCATATTACACAAAATGGACTCTTGTGAGCTTTAAGCCATGTTATAATGCTGTTACCTCCTCAAAAAAAACATACCTTGTGTTTGAGTTGTGTTTTGTAACTCCAGGTATGTTTGTGATGAGGAAACAACATTATAAAATAGCATAAAAGTGCAGGTATTACACTTCTCTGGGCTACAGTACAGGTCAGATCTGTGGCCTGTGGTATAAAAACACAAATTGAACAAATGCAATATAGATAAGTTTAATGCCACTGTGTTCAGTCAAAGCAATATTATGAACCTTCATGAAGGTGGCAGACCCCTCGCCAAAACGTTTCATTCATTCTTTTACCCCTCTACAGGGTATTAGCTGCTAATACATAACATATATAGCTCACCATGTTATCTTTTATTGTTTTGAAACTGCTATTGCCAAACCAACGTATAACATACTTAAGTATTGTTTTTGGTGTTGAGTCCCCACTCCCTTTGCTCTCTACGCCACTCAAATCACTCCCCCTTCAGAGCGCTATCACAACACAATCAGCGTCAGTGTTGGGAAATAACTGAATACATGTACCGAAAATACATATTCTGAATATACATTTTGAGTAACTGTTACTCTTTCATTTGTTGCATTCAGAACACAGTTACTTTCTTAAAATCAAAGGAATACACTGTGGTACCTGATCACGCAATTTTGGCTTCAAACTGCACTGTTTTAGCAAAGAAAGTAGAAAACACAGCTCTTGTGATTTTCTTTCTCTAATCAGTGATAAAAAAAACCCAAACAGAACAAAGTTTTTTAAATCCTTTGTCATGTTTTTACACTATAATATTCAACTCACTGTAAAAGTATTCAAAGTATTCAGAAAACAGTGCTCTGATTAGTCTAATGGACTACATTACAACATACATTTTAATGCAGGTTTTCAGTATTCTGTAACTAAATACATTTTCAAAGTATTCTTCCCATCACTGATCAGCGTGAATCCTGCTAATGAAACTACTACACATCACATCAGGTTTGTGAAGTCGTAGTAAATTTATGGAAAATTGCTGTGTGGTAGCATGGATGATGTAGACTTCTGGGCTGAGTTTTGGATAGGACCATACCACTAACTGTAAGGAGGGTGTGAATAATGTGGAAGAGATCACTAGATTACTCAAACATGTATGGATTATATATAAAACCTCTTCAGGCATGTTTTTGATGAGGGAACAGTGTTATAACATAGTAGAGAGCTCCAAAAAGTCCATTTTGCTCAATACCCCCGTCTTTAAAACATTGTGCTACTTCAGTCATGGAATTCTGTCTTGAAAAATCCCAGGTTTTTCTTTCTTCTTAGTTAAAAATCTAAAGAGGTCTCCAGCTTTGTATCTGAAAAGCTGCACACCTCCATACAGACCATCCACAATCCTCCCCACTCACCGTGACTCACAAATGTACAAAAAGTCCTTGAACACAACATGACCGCCTCCCACCATCCACCCTACTGTACCAGTCCAGTGGGTCTACACAGGTTGTGGGTTAAACTCTAAAAAAAAGAATCTCTCTGGATAATTTTAATATTTGTCATTCAGTCCTAGGTCATATTTCAATCAAATCTTGTTTAGAAGAGTAAGCAATCTTTCTTCACAACTTCCCAAAGCAGCACCACAAACTGCAGCTGCTAGGTCTAGTGTTTATTAGCATAGCATTAGCATTGCATTAGCATACAGCTCGGTGCCACAGTGACTCGTGCTGATTCAGCCGAGAGAGACTCCACACCTTCTCGGAGCATTATTCCGTCCAAAAGAATTTTATTTTAATTTCACAGTCATCTTTGCTCCTTCTGTGGCTGCGTCCAAAACCAGTTGGAGCTTCCTAGAGTCAAAAACAGGAAATGAAAGTAAAAAAAAGATCCACTATTACACATGGTTTGTTTTAAATTAGTATATTAATGCAATTTATTTTAAACTCACCTGATTTTAGGTCTGATCCATAGACTGTATATATAAATGGACATAGTTAACGTGCTAGCTGCCGTGTTCCATGGGCGCACTTCCGGCTTCATCGACTTTCAGTTCACTTTACATTGAAAAACTGTCGACCCTCTCTCCTTAACTACTGCTGTCAGGCTTGTCATTTTGGTCTTAAAATGTTTGCATTAATAGACCTGGTATTTCACTTTAGTAAATCAGGCGCCTTCTTTCAAACCTGTTGCTAACACTAGCATTAGCAACAGGTTTGACTGACAGCGTTGCTAAGCGTCTGCTTCCTGCTAAACCCAGGTGGGAAGATGCAGGTGGGAAGGGGCGTTACCTTCAGCAGCCTCGCTCCGGATTGGCTCTTTGGTTGCTATGATACTCGCGGTCGGAATTCCAAAATTAGAACTTGGCTCCAAATTGGCCCCTATAACCGCTAGCCACGATGTGCTTCATTTGACTGGAGCCGAACGCTACGGGTGACGTCACACTCACTTAGTCCACTTCTTTAAACAGTCTATGTTCTGATCTGACAGAGAAGGATCCTCGCGTCGGAATTCCAAAATTAGAACTTGGCTCCAAATTGGCCCCTATAACCGCTAGCCACGATGTGCTTCATTTGACTGGAGCCGAACGCTACGGGTGACGTCACACTCACTTAGTCCACTTCTTTAAACAGTCTATGTTCTGATCTGACAGAGAAGAAACAAGAGCTGATGATCTGACTCATGATGAGCTGGACAGAACAAAACAAGTGACTGCTTTTAGTGTCACCCAAAAACTATTATAGACAAAAAACACACAACTGGAGCAGCTGAGATGTCACAGCGACACAAGGCTACAGCAAGAAAACAGCCAGAGATATTTACTGAGATCAATGAGGCAAGTACATGCTGTCTCATTGATCTCAGAATTTTTTTGTCAAATTGACTCTGTGCACAGTAGCTGCCGGCATCACTGCTTTCCTGTCCAGTTTTATCTCTGTGAGGTTTTTGCCGAGTCACACTAAAATGAATAAATATTTAAACATCAGGCAGTGGACAGGGAGCTGGGGGTGGACGTCACTGACGACATGTTAAACACTACACCAATAAAATGAATGCTTCACCGGAGAACATTTCTGTGTTTAGAAAGAGACGTGTTTGTCTCAATGCTAACGGTAATGCTAATTTAGAGGTATAATAAATATTAAAACAACACCACAAACTGAAGGATTCTACATATAAAAATATTTGGGTATAAAATATATGGATATTCTTTATTTTATTAGGTTGTTTACTTTATGTTTTCCGATTTTACTAAAAGTGACTGTTAGCTTTGAGACACAGTGAGCTAGCTAGCGTGCTACTGTGCACAGAGCCTATTTCATAAACATGTCCTAATAACACTTTGCATTCTTACTTTGAGCAGGGATGCCTCTCCACAGATCTGACCTGCAGTTTTGCCTAGTGGCATATCTGCTTGTATCCATGGAAACACACGTGATAAATTGATTTACTCATGACGCTGTATTTTTGATGCTGCTATTTAACATTGGAGCATTTCATCTAACTTTAAACCTCTTTACAAACTCAACCCAAAACCACTGCTTCTATAATTCCTGCTCCGTCACTTACAACATAAACATTTTCAAACCTCCATTTTCATGTCCCAATGACAGCGCAACGCCGTCTTTTTCCATCCAAGGGTCCGTGAGATTATTTTTGATTTCCATTTGAAACCAATTAGCGCAAACGCCTCTCCCGGAGTTAGCGCAGGGAGCAGGAGCCGGGATAATTGGTGTGAAATGAACAAAAGTGGAGTGTGAGAGGGGACAGTTTTCGGGAACGCCCTGTGCTTTCGACAGAGCGGGAGAATCAGGATGGAAGTGCTAAAGATGCAGCGGAAAAGGGAAAGTTATACGACAGTCACATTTTGGGGGGGAATTAGAGGTTTAGAGTTTCACGCAGGGACAGACTGAGGGGGGAGGGGCTTTAAAGATGGCTGTTGGAGCTACATTAACAAAACCAGGCTTATGCTGGTGTAATGCCCGGTGACAAATTATGACATTTTGTTAATTCTGTTAAAAGCCGAGAAATTAAAGATGGATTATGTAACTTTTCTGGTAAGTAATTTCTCTTGTGGATCAATAAAGTTTGTCTGAGTGGGGGTCCGCCAACTGCTTTTTTCTCTGTAAATCTCATTGCATTAGTAAGTTTTGCAGTAGTAGTTCTCAAAGGCCCTGTTTCCGTTGGTTCACTTTGCAGTAGATTGGTATGGTCCAAAAGTGTTCCCACTATCTTAAGTGAACCGTAACGGACTATTTTAGGGGTCTGAAGCCATAGCCATGGGATATATTTTAGTTAGGGGGTGCTGAGGTGAAGATGCTCAACAATGATGCCAAAAGATAATAAGTAGAACCTGCATTTTAAGTGGATATTTCAGACACACAGTGCGTAAAATGTATGAAATAGTTGCCAAATAATAATACTAACACACGACTGCCAAGCCAGTATTTCCTTTTGAGTTTATTAAACAGCAGTGGTGACCAGTGGTTTGTTAATGCGACATCCTAATTGGTAGATCTACAACCTTTTTTCAACTAAAGTCATTCTGAGCTATAAAACAGGAACATCGGATTTACAAAACAGTCATCCCCAGAATGCAAATATGCTCACAGAAACAATATTCAGAGAAACACAGAAACCAATGTGCATTGGGTTCACATGCAGGAGTAAAAAAAAAAAAAAAAAGGGTCTTATGTTAAATGTCTACAGGACAAGTTTGAATCATGTCCTGTAAATCCAGTTGTTCAACGATGTCTGCATGTGCATCAGTGCCAGTGTAAGTCTCTTCTGAGACTTGCTGCTCCCCAGCAGCTTTGAGGCATCTCAGACTGGAGAAACTTCTCTCGGAGTTTGCCACTGATATGAACCGGCACAAACAGACTTTTATTAGTTTATCCACTTCCCCAAAAAGAGCTCTGGTTTGACAATGCAGATGTGAGATGTTTGAGGCCACTTCTTGTATGCACTTGTATGGGGATGGTGTCTTCTTCAGAACACCTCCGCACCGTACCCACCCCCCCCCTGCACCCCACAGCTTTGTCCAAAGTGCTACTATTTTCTAAATTGGTCTGATTGTCTTTGGCTCTCACTAGCTAAGAAGGCACTGCACAGCACTACAAGATCACTGGACAGAGAGAACGCAGATTCAAAAAACAAGATGGTGATAAACCACCGTATTTCCAGTGATGACAACTTATATGTTGAGCCCAAATACTTAGCAAAACAAAGCTAGCATGTTAGCAACAGCTGTTTCCTGTTTATTGGTGCATTTTTCTTTTGGCTTTGTAGAATTCACTATAACGTGACCTGTAACTGAACTCATATCCCTCTCCTCCTCCAGTTTTTGAGTCAGAATTCAGATCTGTTTTGGTATAGTCTCACCCCGCTGTTTTAGTCTTGGTTTAGTTCTTGTTTAGTCCATGTTAAATCTTTAAGCTCCGATTTTGTCCTGGTTTAGTCCTAGTTTGGTCCTGGTTTAGTACTGTGAAATCCTGGATGAATTCTGGATTAGCACTTGCATAGCACTTGTTAAATCCAGGTTTAATGTTGGTTCAGTTCTGATTTAGTCCTACTTTGCTTCACTTTTTTAAGCTTTGTTTAGTCGCAGTTTAGACTGGGTTAAGTCATGTTTTTTATGGCGGTCCTGATTTTGTCCAAATTGGTTCACTTCTGGTGTAGTGCTTGTTATTGCCATTGTCCTTGGGTACAGACCTAGTCCTGATTCATCGTCTTGGTTTAGTCCGGGGTTAATCCTGGCCTTACCTCTCTTCCCTTTGCTCATGGACAACTTTCTTGGGCACACCATTTTATGCCTGGTTTAATTTCTTCACCGTGAGACTGAAGCTTGTTATTGTCATGGCGCTCGTTGGTAATTAAGCAGCGATCGACCGTGTTTTGATTAGACCCCATCTTAGACCGGTATAGATCGAGACCCAGAGGTTAGACCGGAATGGATCCAGGGCCGTGGCTCTTTGGCTTGGTGCCATCCGGACATAAGCTACATGGACATTTCATTATCCTTTGACGTTCCAATAATTCCCATGACACTAGAATCACTAAACTATAATATGAACATCAGGGGTCATGTCTTAAAGGGGATGTTACACAAGATTTACTGCTGAATGTGTATTTGAGTGACACTTCCATGACACTTTCTGAAGTCTTGAAGTGATACCTCAAATGAATGTATTCATAGTAAACAGGATTGATTGACAAACTAGTATATCTGACAAATCCATAGCCAACAAACAAAAAGCTCCAACAGTTGATTTGAACTGAGACTTAACTAGTAACTTAACTAGTAACGTTTGCCAGATATAATCCACAGTATGGCATTAAACGTACTTATCTTGCATCTATTGAACTGGAGTTATTTTATTAAAATTGCCTATCTTCACGGACATAGATGCTTTAATGCCATACTGCGGAATATTTTCTGATTCACTGAACATCTCCATGGAGACAAGCAAGTGGCAAGTTACATAATGTACGATAAAGTGCAATAGAAATATCATAGTTGTGGAATCAGAATCAGTATTTTTTTCATTCATTCGTTCAAGGGGTCAAAGGTTAAAGGTTATTTTGTGACGAACCCCAGAAGACCATAATAAAACATAATCTATCTTCATGAAACTATAGTTTAACGGTGCCGTACTGGATTTTTACTACCTTAAAAACGTGATAAGCAGAACTCGTTAATTTTAAACCATTTGCAGAGGTTCAGTGTTATTCCTCACTTACCTTGAGCATTCAGAGCATCCTAATTACTCACCACGATGAGTTTATAAGCGCTTTTCGCAACTCGGAGACCAGAGCAGAGTTTTGCCGTCACGGTAATGCTACCAACAACTAGCATGCTAACACACGCCTCCTGATTATCGGACCAAAAAGACTTATTACAGGCTTATTTTGACCCCAAGAGCTGCTTATACAATGTATCTGTACTGAGACACACTGTTGTTCAAATACATGGAATAATTTGGGTGCAAGTTCGTTTAAATCTCACTACACGGACACAGCTCTCTTACTGTTAAACTGCAGCTCCATATTGACATATATGTGACTTATTTCCATTCTTATTTTTCCAATTACGGCTGTGTTCTGTTGAAGCTGAGTCTCCTCCTGTCTCTCAGGGCTGGGTGTGTCTGAACTGTTCATAATGACTTCTATAAGAAAGCGCCAACGCGTCAAAACTCCTCACTCAGCACAAACCTGACAGCCCAGTGCAGGAGGATACAGAGGGAACGGTACTGAGGAAGAGGAGGAGGAGGAGGAGAAGGAGGAGAGGAGCCGTAATGGTGCGCTCTGACATGCTTCCTGTTTATGATGTGACAGCAGCAGAAGAAGAAGCACTTCCTCTGACACTCAGCTATACTCCAACTCACCAAGAGGCAAGTCACGATCTAAAAATACACATATGGAAATTGTTATGTAAAGATTTATGTTTTAATAATAGGATTCTGTTAAAAGTTCACATTTTAAACGTGCCCTGAAGAATTTACAAAAAAGACTGAAATATGAACTGACAAACTAATACAAGAATCACATTTAAGATGTAAACTACAGGGTTAGCAGCTTTTATGCAGGATAAGACAGGATATTTTGTTGTTTGTGGAGGAAATTATGGTACTTCAGAAATTGCAGCCTTTGCCATTTGCGTTCGCATTTCGCATTCACGTTCATTCAAATTGTGATTTCGATGTGATTTCAGCGCTAAATGAAAAAATGTAATAATTTTGTGTTGTTGTTTTTGCTATTACTTGTCTAATCTGTTTCTCCTTGTTGAGTTGTGGTTCAGTTCAGTCCCTGTTGTACCAGGTAATTTAGTCCTGGTTTAGATTTGGAATTCTGGCTAGTCCTGATTCAGCCCTGGTCCAGATTTGGTCTTATTTAAACATCCTATATTACACAAAATAGACTCTTGTTATAATGCCGTTACCTCCTCAAAAATATACCTGGAGTTGTGTTTTATTTCATTCACACATGTTTGAATAATCTTGCATTATTTATCTACATCTTCAAAGCTCAAAATGCTCTGTTCCATTTTGTGATGTCATGTAGTGGTAGTTTTTAAATTAACAGCTACCTTTTACCTTTTTTTGGTAGAGACTGACAAGTCTAGGGCTAAAATTATTATTAGGTGTATGGAGTTTAGAAACACAGTGGAGCACTTCCTGTATCACCACATGACATCACAAGGTGGAACAGAGTGTTTTCTGTTTGACTCAAATATACAGGTGTTGAACAAGTGTGAATGAAACAAAACACAACTCCAGGTGTGTTTTTGAGGAGGAAACAAAATTATAACATAGACCAGAAAATAACATATTATGGGCACTTTAGGTACAGATTTAATATTGGTCCTGGTTTAGAATGACTATTTATTTGTTATGGACAGTGTATATGAATCTCTGTAAAACAGTTACTGTGTAAATATGTCAGATTCTATAGGCCAATAATATTTAACACGGATGGGGGCAGTTGAAATTAATATTGTTAAAATGCAGATTTATGTTGTCATACAGTGAGTTTGTGGGTCTAGTAAAAAATTGAAATAATCAGGCTCAAAATTTGTGCTTTAACCTTTGGATGTTTTTTATGAATGTACAATATTATCAACTGGAAAATTTACAAAAATGGAATACACTCCAATGAAAAGCAAAACTGGATACTTTGGTGATACAATCGCAATTTAATAATCTGGTAACGAACTTTTAGACTCACACCTGAACATGTTTTTAATGTTTTATATGGACTTGTATTCTTGTTTTTTTTTGTTTCTTTTTTCGGCTTGTATTGTATTTTAAACAGGGCGCCCATGAAAACGAGAGTCTGAGTGCTGTCATTGGGTTCCCCCGGATAAATAAAGGTAAAGAGGTAAAAGAAAATCTGCCTTTTGCCCCCATCTGCGAGTACGTGAAGGTGTTCATTTCCATCTGTTGTCCTAAAGGCAGGTAAAACCGATGACACTGACAAACAAACAGGGTTACGCCTGCGGTAAATCCCGGATTGGTCCTGGTTTAGTCCTGGTTTAGTCCTGCATTGGTCCTGGTTTACTCCTGGTTTAGCCGTGGTTTGTATGTAGTGTGCGTTCAGATTTGCACATTCACCACGTCAAAATCGTGACTAACCTACCGCTAAACCCGGAACTAAACCTCGACTAGACCAGAACGAACTCAAGACTAGAACAGAACCAAACCAAGTCTGCATCAGGACTAAACTGGGCTCAAACCAGGTCCAATCCAGGTCAAGCGTATGCACCCATAGACTGTATATTTACAAGAGTTGAACAATTTGCTTCGTCCATGTTGATGCAATAATTTGGAATAACATGTCCTTCTCAAAATTATTCTAAAAATATCTGCTACTCAACCCTTTACTCTTAACTACAACATCCAGTTTTATTCCTATGTGGGTGTATTCCAGATTGACTGACACAGATTACAAACTGCGCAGTGGACCTAATGCCTGGTGATGGCGCTCTTATGGCCTATCGATTTCCAATAGCCAGCCCATACAAAGCCCAGGCTAATTATACTGCGCAAACATCATCATTGTCAGATTAGGATGAACGGGACGCGCCGGTGAGCGGGGTGTCGGGATGTCATCTGTCTCAATGTCCCCTCCGAGCACCCGTAGCACCCGCGGGTCACCGCTACATCAGCCTGACACGACCAGGAGGGGGCAGGTCAGAGCGAACGGGCGATTTATCAGCGAGCGAGAAGAGGTGAGAGGAGGTGAAGAAAACACAAACAGGGAGGGGAGGGGCGAGAAACAGAGGGGGAGTCGCAAGGATCAATGTAAATTCAATAATATTTGGAGAGCTTAATCTTTAAAGACGGGGTATTACGCAAAATCGACTTTCTGGAGCTTTCTACCATGTTATAATGTTTCCTCATCGAAAACATGCCTGAAGAGGTTCATCGGTACATGTTTAAGTAATCTAGTGATCTCTCCCGGGCACTATTCATACCAGCCTGCAAGTCTACGTCACCCATGCTCCTGCACAGCCATTTTAATAAATATACAAAACAATACACTACAACTTCACAAACCTGACACAATGTCCAGTAGATTCATTAGCGGGGTGCACGTCGATTGTGTTGTGATAGCGCTCTGGAGAGAGAGTGACTTAGCACGGAGAGCAGGTGAAGGGTGGACTCAGGGCACCAAAAACGAAGCTGAAACTAATTAAACATTTTTAATATATTGTTTTCGGCTAATATAGCATTTTCAAAACGATAAAAGGTGACATGACATGGTGATCTAAATATGTTAAGTGTTAGCTGTTAATACCCAATAAAAGTGTAAACCCCTGTCCTCTGCATTTGACCCATATTTCTATGTTTCTGGGGCAACCTGTCAGGAGAACTGTGCATATTTGAGCCAGGATCTAGGTCAATACCATAAAGACGTGCAATGTCATTGTTTTGCCTGAAATGTTCCACAGTATGGCTTAAAAACCTATCGATCTTTCAACTACTTAATTTCAGGTGTTATTATTGCTAAAATTGTACTTGAAAAACATGCATTCTTGCAACCGCAACTTAGTCTGGTAGTTTTTCTTGCTTGTCTCCATGGAGATAAGTTTAATACCATATAGGGGAACATTCCTGACAAAGCAAAAACATCTCCATCAAGACAAAAAAGTCTCTCTCTTGAAATAAAATATAAACAACAGCTAATGCTATTGGCTAATGACCAGTCAAAATCCAGTGACCGGCCAAAGTCTACTCTCTCATTTTTTATGCGTTCCCTCACTCTCTCTCTGACCTCAGCCAATCGCAGTCATGCAGGCAATGCGGGTGAAGTGTCTTGCCCGAGGACACCGCGGCCGTTTGTGTGGCCCGATCGCCTCTCCTGACACCCCGAACGCCCGCGCCCCGGCGCCTTATCGGGCCGTGTTCTGCATTACCATAGGCATTACCATAGACATTACCATAGGCATTACCATAGGCGGGTCAGGAGGGGGGTCGGGGCTGTCAGCCTGTCAAAGCCCTGGACACAAAAGGCATTAACCTCCGCCTTATCTCCCTCTGAAGATGTCCACCAAAAATACAGAAATAAACACAGGGATGAGAGAGCAGCCAGGCGTCGCTTCTCAAACTGCGGAGTCACTCTTTGGGCTAAAGCATTATCACCTCAGTGCAAGGTATAACTAGCTAAGGCAACACAAGGCTAAAAGCAATAGCTGCTATCTTCAAAGTTCAGACGCATCTTTGTGTTAGCAATTTCAGCTGTTAAATGACCAGAATTCGTCAGATGAAGGCGTGCGGACTTCAAGGAACACCTATTATGCATTCTTGCGGGTTCAGTTCCCGTATAAACATGCTTTTGGTCACCTCGGGATAGGTATTTCACATGGCAACAGAGGGAGCTGAACGACGATCAGTTAGAAAACAAACGTGTGAAGATCTTAAGCCACGCGAATGCTATGCTAACAGAGCCATGTGTTTGTTGTGAACACAATGTGACCGAACGGATCCAGTGATGGTTTACGGGTTTAAAAACTGCGCAGGAGAAGTCCAGAGTTTTATCTATGACGCAACTAAACGGGGAAAATGTCAATGGAGCATTTTCGAGGCTCACAGAAGGCGAATTTGGATTAACGGATTAATGAAACAAGCGTGAATGAAACAAAAATACAACTACAGTATGACATGGTTAAAAACTCTAAGAAGTTGATTTCGCATTTGTGTTCTTTATAAACACAAGGTTGCAAATCTTTAGCTCCACCCGATGACGTCAGAAGGTGCAACAGAACACTTGGAGCTCAGTAGAGGCAGATGCACTAAATATGCAGGAAAATGATTAAAGGGGCGTAATGTAAGTTTTAAGACAGAGGATCTGAAACCTTCAATTGCCCAGGGAGATGCAGTTGTTCCATAAAATAGCATTAAAAGTGAGCAGTCTCCATGGAGAGAAGCAGGTAACTCCACCAAATCAAGTATTATTGGCAATAAAAGGTACATAAGATTATACTATATTGTTAGGGTGAACAGATTTTCAAAATTAAAAACTGGGACACACCCGGATTGGGATGAGAAGTGGGGCAAAAATATTTGGGGGAGCTATGGGGGTGCATTGACCATTCTAGGGGAGGCTAGTGCCCCCTCAAACCCCCCTCTGGTGCCGCCCCTGGTTGGTATAAATAAAACTGTGAACATAGCGAGTACCATTTTACATTCTATCAAATTGGTCAAAAATAGGGACACCTGGGACATTTCTTATCTAAAACTGGGACAAATAAATGGTTCTGGACAAATCTGCTGGGACAGGCGACCCAGGACTCAAAAGTGGGACTGTAAATAGGGATGTCTGGTCACCTCGTATATTGTGGAACGTTTGAGGCAAAGCGAAAGCATTTTCATGGAACAAGCAGGTGACAGTCCCCCCACCAGAAAAGCTACACAGTGCATCTTTAAATGAAAGAAAACTTATGTCCAGTTACATTTCTGACAACAACACAACTTTAAAACTCATAACTAGCTTGGAAAGGTCAATTTAGCATAATTGAAGCTGTTTATTTGAAGTGTTTTGTGTATATATTATAAATGATTCACTTCTGCAAACACATTTTCACACTTTCTGGTCTTATCTGGTCCAAAACACTTTACACTAGTCTGTCACTGCGGCGGGTCACCTCATAATGATCCACCGCTAGTTTATTTCCCGCTTCCTCCTTTAGTAGCACTAGCGCCGTTAGCCACGTTAGCTTCACCTCTGCCCCAGGAGCACTTAGCAGCTCCGTGTTTCCGGTCCATTGGCGCTGCCTGTTCGGATCTCGTCCCTCTCCTCCGACAGGGTGCTCTTTCCGAGTCGCTCCCCCCATTAGGAGCTCTATCCCGGGGTAAGTACCAGCCGATGACCACCACGTGACCCGCGTTTGATTTGAGAAACTGCGAACAAGAAGTCGCGCTGACCTTGGGGTAAATCTGAGGATAAATCAGGCTTAAAAATTTGAATCTGAATTATATCTGCAGAGGTGGGTTGTAATGGATTTAAAGAAACAGTATATAACATTTTAGCCAAAAAGACTACAATAAAAGCATGTTGTTTTGTTGTGTTTAGTGCACTGAAAAAACATAACAAAACGCGTCCTTAATGTGAGTGGGCTTGCGTCTCCACAAACCTGACTCTTATTTGGCCTGGAGGAGGGCTTTCATCTGCCATCTGTCTCCATGGAAATGCTGTTCCTCTGGCTTTAATTTTCCACGGTATGGCATAAAACTCATCTATCTCCAGAGAGAATGTTCCGCAGTATGTTTTAACTTTCTATTTCCATGGGATCATGCAGGTGATGCATGCAGGCCACCTCCAAAAAGTTACACACTGTACGTTTAATCTACCAGAGGAAGAAACTGTTATTTTAAAGGTACACTGTAACTTCTCTGAGGGAAGTTCCTCCTTTTGCTTGTTTCCATGGTGATGTTATTGCTTCCCCATTTTGACATTACATTTATCTAACTCAATTACTGGCATTTATATTTCGCTGTTACTGTCAGTGGGGTCGCCTGTCCACAGATCTGACCTGTAAGTTGGTCTGGTGGTCCCACTGCTGATAACATCTAAGAATGATCTCATGAGACGAATATCCGCCAAATAATTAACTTTTTTTTTACATTACCTACTTGTTTTTCTATCATTACGTCTGAACCGGAGCAGTACGAGGCTGCGTTCAAAGTCCAACCCGACTTCGGCGCATCGTCTCTGGGATGGAGGAGCGGTCGACCTTCGAACAGTCCTGGAAACTGCTTGTTGGGTGAGGAGTGGGATGAGCGTTTGGTTTAGTCACGAGGATGTCCCTTCAGCTGAGAGGGGCTTGTGTCTTTGGTTTGACCTTGTTGTGGCGAGAGTTAGAGAGATAAGTTGAACACAGGCGAGGTGGGATTGGCCGAGCTAAACCTGGGCGAGGTGAAGCAGAGATTCGAGGACTTGAGAATGTCTGCTACAAGAGAAAACGTGCTTCTGAAAGGTTTGTTTAATTTCCTTTTTGTACACAACAAATCATAGCAGCAGTAGCCTTGTACAATTGTTGATTTGAACAGAAAACAGTTAATTAACAGTTAATCAGTTATTCATTAATCAAGTCATCAGCATTCAAAGGAAACAAGCAAATGAAGAACCACAGAGAAGGAATGATCCACTCTCAGCAGGACTAAAGCAGGACTAAAGCAGGACTAAAGCAGGGCTAAACCAGGATTAAACCAGGACTAAAGCAGGACTGAACCAGGACTAAAGCAGGACTAAAGCAGGACTACTGAACCAGGAAGGACTAACATTCCTCCGTTTGCAGATAAAAGTCCGTGCACACGTACAACCTGTAGTGAAATTCTCAAGTTCTTTCCAGCAAACACAATACAACAAACCCAGGTCCACTCAGGACAGAGGGACAGAGACATGTTTGCCGGATTAGACCCCGAGAGACCAATACACTCTGCTCCAGTCTGCACTTCTCCATTCCTCTCCTCCCTCTCTTCTCTCTCTCTTTTCTTCGACCCCTCTTTCTTTCTTCATCCCCCACTTCTTCCTCCCCTCCCTCCTCCAGGTCAGAGGTCAGAGCTCTGAGGGACTAATCCACTCCGATCCAGTTTT